>WTXG01000140.1:0-95295 GCA_022496185.1 Multifurca ochricompacta
TGACCTCACCAAGAAAGACACCCCTTTCCTCTGGACTTCCAACCATGACCTTGCCTTTTCCACCCTAAAAAATGCTTTCACCACTGCCCCTGTCCTCGCCCTCCCTGACCATACTAAGGCCTTCCATGTCATCACTGATGCCAGTGACTTTGCCATTGGTGCTATCCTTGAACAACCTGATGAACTCAATTGCTACCACCCCCTTGCCTTCCTGTCCAAGTCCATGCTGGATGCTGAATGCAACTACAACATCCATGACAAAGAACTTCTTGCCATTGTTTGTGCTCTGGACACCTGGCAACACTATCTGGAGGGTGCAGCCCTTCCCTTTGAGGTGTGGACTGACCACAACAACCTGACTTACTTCTGCTCCAAGAAAAAACTCTCCTGCCACCAAGCACAGTGGGCCCTTGAACTGTCTCAATACAACTTCACCATTGTTCACAAACCTGGCTCCTTCAACAAATCTGATGCTCTGTCCCAGCATCCAGACCATAAAGAGGGGATAGAGCATGACAATGATGAGCACATACTCCTGGACTCTAAGTTTTTTTGCATTCAGGCCATGAAAACTGTTGACACAGGACGTGTCTGGAGATGCTTCAGGCATCTAAGGTTCGCTTCAGCTGTAGATTAGATTAGATTAGATTTCGGAGTATCGGATTTTTTATGTTATCATTATTACACTTCCTTCTCTCCTTACTCAGCTGATTAGTGATGGACTTAGTAATGCGCAGTAAGCATGTGATATCTCACTGGCCAATGGCCTTTATCCCTCTCTGTTTATTGTCCGGCACTTGTGGACTTATTCCCAGTGCGCACAGACCATTTCCCCTGGCCCCCATGGGTATATAAGGGTGTCTGTTTCATCTCTTTCACTTCAGAGTTCTTCTAACCTCTGAAGTGTAAGTTCCTTTTACTATACTCTTCTTTACCTTTGACTAACCGTCTTCTGTAGACTACTTGTCTTTTAGGTCAGTAGTATAGTTGTATAGAGTTCTTCTAACCTCTGAAGTACTACTTGTCTTTTAGCTTCACCGCTACTAACCACAGTCAGTATAACCAGCAGCATGATTGTTTCACAAAAACCACAGTCACAACTAGTGTTTAAAAGTCTGGTCCAGTCTGGTTTTTTCAATATATTTCATGTGGACTGGACTGGCAACTGGTCTACAGTAACTCAAATATACTGCAACTGCAGACTGGACCGCTTAGGACTGGTCCATACCAGTCCAGTTTCAGTCCAACAACTGGTTGCAACTGGTTTTCATGCAACCAGTTCAGAACCGGTCTGAACCAGTCTGAACTGGTCAGAGGTCAGTTCCCAGACACTTTCAAGACAAGAGATGTGCTAAAGTTAACCACATAAACTAAACTGTAGGAATATTGGTCATATATCATGGACTGGTTATTACAAGGAAAGATTAGATTAGATAAAGACAGAGCATTCTAATATAGATAACTACCATTAAACACTGCACAGAATGCAGATAGTGATGGATGCATAAGGCTTAAGGCAATCAGAGACACTCAGAATTGTGCATAGAGCAAGTATATTACTATTACTACTATCCTACAAAGTTTCAGATCAGATCATGCATCTGATCTGAAGTGAGACAAGAATCAGTTACAGTGACTCAAAAAGGTGATTCAATGATGCATCAGATTAAATTGCCTATATCTCCATGAATACCACTCATAATTACATCATTCCTTTTTTGGTATAAAGCTATTATGTACATCTGCCAGGCCTACACCAAACACGTGGCTCTGTTTGGCCTAGCTTTGTTATTAATTTACAAATAACCAGAGAGTGCCAAACATTGAATCACATTTTTGAGTCACTGTAACTGATTCTTGTCTCACTTCAGATCAGATGCATGATCTGATCTGAAACTTTGTAGGATAGTAGTAATAGTAATATACTTGCTCTATGCACAATTCTGAGTGTCTCTGATTGCCTTAAGCCTTATGCATCCATCACTATCTGCATTCTGTGCAGTTTTCAATGGTAGTTATCTATATTAGAATGCTCTATCTTATCTTATCTTTAAGGCACCAAAAAGACCGGTCCAGACTGGTCCATACCAGTCTAGTCTGGTTTTTAGGCAGTCTATCATTGTTGATGGACTGCAGACTGCATGTGTGAAAAATTGGGGCAACTGCAACTGGTGGTCCAGTTGCCATCAGTCCAGTCCGGTCCGGTTTGCGGTCTTTTTTCGGTCCAATGGACCGGACTTTTAAACACTAGTCACAACAACTCATGACTCCACCTTACACCACAGAATCAAAGACTGCCAAGACCATGACGATGAAGTCACCCAAGCCCCAACCACCATCTTGCACAATGGCCCACACTCCCTTGCCAAAGGACTGGAGGACTGGAACCTAGAGAATGGCCTAATCCTACATAAAGGCCAAGTCTACATCCCCAAGTCCCAAGAACTATGAAGAGACATTGTAAAGTTACATCATGACTCCATTGCCACAGGACATCCAGGCAGATGGAAAACCTATGAACTAGTATCATGAGAATTTTGGTGGCCAGGGATGTCCTCCTTTGTCAAAGAATATGTGGATGGATGTGCCACCTGCCAAGAAACCAAAGTTTGACCTTGACTACCCATCCCTTTGCAACCCAACCAAGTTCCAGCTCAAGTATGGGGAATATGTTGAAAGAGAACAGTCAGCCACACTAGTGGCACAACAATGGGAGCCAGAACAATGGGGCAAGTGCATACACAAAAGATTGTGTTGTGGATGTGGATGTTAGAACATACATAAATACAACCTAGCTAGGATAGTTTCTATCTACTTAGTTCTTTTCCTATATGGAAATACAGCCTATAGCCTTTCATTTTCCTACAGATTATGAGACCTGATCTCTCTCACTGAGCATGAAACACAAAACACCACCAGTAGCAAACATATCAATGACTCTCTCCACAAACACCCCTGCAGGGGCATCGTCTACAATGATGACCACCTCTACATCAAGGCCAAGCACATGTCATTATGATATCCCCTTGTTAGAAGACAATGGAAGTAACTTTACCTACTGGAAGTTCCGCATCTGCATGCTCTTGAAGCTTAGGCACCTTTGGTCTGTTGTCGACGGCTCACTTCCCAAGCCCAATGGCTCTGATCCCTTGGCCCTGGAAGACTGGCTATCAAAGGACCAGGAAGCACAAGCCCAGATTGCACTCACATTGAAAGATGAGCCGTTAAACTCTGTCTTGTTTGCCCAAAGCGCCCAGGAGAGCTGGGATAAATTGGGACACCAATATGAAGGCAAGGGAGAGCAGCAGATCATCTACCTCATGGACAGCATCTTCCATGTCACCTTCACTGAAGCCGAGCCACTCAAGTCACAGATAAACAGCCTCGTTCGCACTGCCAAACTGATCAGTAACCTGGGACTCCAAATCGATGACAAAATGGCTGCTTATGCCATTATTGCTGCACTCCCTCCATCCCTATCCACTCTTAAAACCATCCTCTCCACACAACCAGCATCCAACTTCACCATAGACTATGTCTGATCCCAAATCATCCTCGATGAACAGCAGCACATCAGAGACTCTGGTGACCCTGCCACTGCCTATTTCGCGAAAGCAGCCAAAGGATCTGGAAAGAAAAGGCAACAGGGGCAGAAACCAAAGAAACATTGTACTCACTGTGATATCGATGGACATGATGTAACTGAGTGCTGGAAGCTAAAGAAGAAGGAGAAGGAGGAGGAAGCATCTAAACCCCCCTTGACTCCCAAACCTGAGGCAGCAGCGAAGGTTGCTCTAAGCACTGAGGCAGGCACTGAGGAAGGGGAGGCACCATTCACCTGTTCAAGTCACTCCAAGAAGCAGCATCAAAGAATACCCTAGATGATCAGTGGATTGTTGACTCCAGAGCATCACACACCATGTGTTCCCACAGAGAATGGTTCCAACATTTTCTACACTTACTACCCATGTGAAGATTATGCTGGGTGACAACAGTGCCATCTATGGCACTGGAGTTGGGGATGTGCTTGTACAGATGCAAGCAACAATACCTGGAACACAGTCCTACTGCAAGATGTCTTGTATGTCCCAGATCTCCATGGAAATCTTGTGTCCGTAGGCCAACTTGCAAAGCATGGGGCATCAGTCCGATTCGAGAAGGAGGGCTGCAAGGTTTTCAGTCAGAAGGGGACGCTCATATGCAAGGGACACTTACTCCGTGAACTGTACATTCTGCATGTCCATATCACCCCCAATAAATCAGCACATATCACGCCCATTACCCCTTTGCTGCCTGACAGAAAAGAACCTGCTGACAAGCCAACTGCACTCCTCGCCCAGAGCACCTCAAAAGCTGACCTCCTTACCTGGC
Source organism: Multifurca ochricompacta (assembly GCA_022496185.1). Lineage (NCBI taxonomy): Eukaryota > Fungi > Basidiomycota > Agaricomycetes > Russulales > Russulaceae > Multifurca > Multifurca ochricompacta. The sequence goes on from WTXG01000140.1 coordinate 4,372, forward strand.
ACCGGTGTTTTGGGCACATCAGTTCAGACACTATCCTCCAGATGGCTCAGGATGGGCTAGTGAAAGGACTTGATATCAATGGCAGGACTGTGCCTACACCAACACTCTGCGAACCATGCCTCAAGGGCAAGCAAACGCGTGCTGAAATCAGCAAGTCCACGGAAACATGAGCTGACAACATACTCGGCTGTGTCTTCTCAGATGTGTGTGGAAAGCTCCCCACTCAATCTCACAAAGGTTATCTCTATTTCCTCACCTGGGTGGATGACAAGTCACGAAAGGTTTTTGTCGCAGGTCTGTGTGAAAAGTCGGAGGTACATCAACACTTACAGGATTTCATTGCCATGGCTGAGCTCAAAACTGGACATCATGTCAAAGTCCTTGCTCCGATGGAGGGGGCGAGTACATTGCTGACACCACCCAAACTTACTTGAGGGGAAGGGGAATTAAGCATGAAATGACAACAGCAGACACCCCCCAGCACAATGGAGTAGCTGAGCGGATGAATCGAATGCTCCTGGATAGAGTCCGTGCGATGCTTATTGATGCTGACTTGCCTCAATCCTACTGGTTTGACCACTGCAGTATGCTGCCTATTTACACAATATCACACCTACCGCGCACTTGATGGCTCCACTCCTGAAGAAGCCTGGACAGGATCCAAGCTGGATGTCTCTGGGACCCATGTCTTTGGTTGCCAGGCATTTGTTCACATTCCTGACAAATTCAGGACGAAGCTGGGGGCTAAATCACTCACCTGCACTTTCCTTGGATTTGCCCCAAACTGCAGTGCTTTCCGAGTTGTGCATCGTCCCACCAGGCGTTTTCTGGAGTCCCATGATGTTATATTCGATGAAGGGGGCCCAGATAGGCATGACCACATTGTAATCAAACACAACAATGATGATGCAACTGCACTTACCCAACCAGAAAGCCATGAAATCCCAAGCCAGGCTACCCCTGAGAGCATCAAACCCGTTGAACTTGATCCTAACACTCCAACATTGTGACGTTCCAAGTGCACAACTCGAGCACCTGTACATGATGATGACCCCAAGTTCTCAGTAAGCTCCTACGACAGACAAGTAAAACACACCGCACATGCCAACACTGCTCAAGTAGACAATGACCCACACTCCTACGCAGAAGCTATGAAGCATCCTGACACTGCTGAGTGGGAAGCTGCATGCAATGAAGAACAACGCACCTTTGAGCACATGGGAGTATATGACATTGTTCCCAGGCCTGCAAATCAGAAAGTTGTTGGGAGCAAGTGGGTTTTCCACATCAAGCGAGGCCCAGATGGAGAAGTTGTCAAGTACAAAGCACACGTTGTGGCCCAGGGTTTCACCCAAGTAGAGGGCATTGACTATGATGAAACCTTCACACCTGTTGCAAAATTTACATCCCTATGCACCATCCTTGCACTTGCTGCCGAACACAACTTTGAAGTTCACCAGATGGACGTGAAGGCTGCCTACCTAAATGGCAAACTCAAAGAGGAGATCTTCATGGAACCCCCCCCAGGTTTTGACATCCCTGATGGCATGGTACTGCGGCTAGTCAAAGCTGTTTATGGCACTAAGCAAGGAGGGCACGTATTCTATGAAAACATAAAGGCTCACCTCCAGCAGATCGGTTATCAACACACTGAAGCTGATCATGCCATATTTGTCCAAAAAGGTGGCGACACACTCTCCATCATAATCCTGTATGTCAACAACATCACACTGGTCAGCAACAATAAGGAAAGCTTAATCAAAGACAAAGAAGCATTAAAAAGGATGTACGAGATTACAGACCTTGGAGAAATCAACTGGCTACTTGGCATGCACATCACATGCAATCGTGAAGCTGGCTGGATATCAATCTCCCAAGAGAAGTACATTGAAGAAACACTGGCATGTTTCAAGAAGACCAATGTCCGCCCGATCTGCACCCCATGTCTTGCAAATGAACACCTCAAAAAGGTCAAAGTCCCAGAAGTCAATGTCAAGGCCTACCAACAAGCCATAGGGTCCCTAATGTATCCCATGCTGGGAACTCATCCCAATCTCGCTTTTGCTGTAGCCAGCCTTGGGCAACACGCGGCAAAACCAGGGATTGAACATCAAAAGGTGCTTGAGTGTGTTTTCCGCTATCTCAGGGCAACAAGTGGCTGGAAACTTACCTTTCAGCAGGGCACTACTGAAGGGACAGTTCTAAAAGGGTACACTGACACGGATTGGGCCAGCGACGTTAATGACCGAAAATCCACCTCTGGATACATTTTCAAACTAGGGGGTGGTGCTGTCAGTTGGAGCTCCAAGAAACAAAGCTCAGTCGCATTGTCAAGCACAGAAGCTGAGTATGTTGCAAGTGCACATGGAGCAAAGGAGGCCATCTGGCTTCGACGCTTGCTGAGCGAGATAAACTATGCACAAAAGAATCCAACCACACTCCTCATTGACAACCAGTCTGTGATGGCCATCACCAAAAACCCGGAGTTCCATGATCAAACCAAGCATATTGAAGTTAGGCACCACTTCCTGAGGCACAAGTATGAAAGCCAAGACATAGAACTCAAATACATTTCAACAAATGATCAAGTCACGGACATCTTGACAAAAGGACTGCCCCGGGAGAAACATGAGTTGTTTGCAAAAGCAATGGGCCTACAGCATGCCGACTGAGGGGGCATGTTGAAAGAGAACAGTCAGCCACACTAGTGGCACAACAATGGGAGCCAGAACAATGGGGCAAGCACATACACAAAAGATTGTGTTGTGGATGTGGACATTAGAACATACATAAATACAACCTAGCTAGGATAGTTTCTATCTACTTAGTTCTTTTCCTATACGGAAATACAGCCTATAGCCTTTCATTTTCCTACAGAATAATCACCATGGACTTTATCACAGACTTACCCCTGTCTCAGTCATATGACTCCCTATTTGTGGTGGTGGACTGGTTTAGTAAAGCCACCATCATTGTTCCTTGCACCAAAGATATCACTGCTCCAGAAACCTCCAAACTATTCCTTGAACATGTATGGAGATGCACTGGCCTCCCAGACCAAGTCATCTCTGATTGGGGCCCCCAATTTGCATCCAAAGTCATGAAAGAAATGTGGAGCAAGTTAGGAGTACAATGATCCTTGAGCACTGCCTATCACCCCCAGACTGATGGAGAGACTGAATGAGTCAACCAAGAACTAGAACAATACCTCCATGTCTTTTGCAACTTCCAACAAGATGACTGGGCAGAACTGATCCCCTTTATGGAGTTTGCCCACAATGTGTGACAGAATTCTCCCTGCAACGTTACTAATGACCTGATATTGTGTTTCACCAGTGTTTGCTTACTGAGGGCCTAACCCCTCCTAATTCTCCTTAGTTCTAGCTAGTTCTACTGCACAACCATTTAGATACTATGTCATAGTCCTAGAACCTTCCATTTACTATGACATAGCTAGAACTACTTGTATTTAAAGTACAGTAAAGTAGAGAGACAGACTAAGTCTGTTCTCTTGTGTTCAATCAAAGGTGCTTCAGACTTCATCAAATCCTCTCAGTTAGAGCCCCACTTGAACTCTCCAAGATGCAACTTGGAGAGCCTTCATCATCTTGAACTTGTTGCAGGACTGAGCGTCTCTGCCATCAACTTTGATTCTCATGTGCATGCCCTCTGACTTTGTCATGGGCTTGACTAGATCTTGACTCTATTGTAACTTTGAACCTTGCCTTGACTTGGAAGACTTGCTCCTGTCTGACCCCAACACAGTTCCGCACCTAACTGTGACACAATGCTAGAACTCACAGTGCTACTAAAAGATCCCCCTTTGAAATCTGGTATGGCTTCCAACCAGAGTTTATTCCCCCACTCCATTTTGCCACCCCTATCCTGTCAGTTGAAGAAAGACTCCACACCCTAGAAACTATCCACAGCAAAGTAGCCACTGCCCTCCAGGTGGCTGCAGAACTCATGAAACAGTTGAGACCAGGTGGTGTTGAACACAGGACGTGTTTGGTGATGCTTCAGGCATCAGGAGATTAGATTAGCTACTTTGTGGATTAAATTAGATATCGGAGTTTTGGACTATTTACAATATCATTATTACCTTCTTTCTCACATTCCACAGTAGCTGACTGATGTACCTTTGTAATGATGTACAAGCATGTGATTCCTTACTGGCCAATGGCCTTATTCCCTCTTGTTTATTGTTTGGACTTTGTCTGGCACTTGTGGCTTATTCCCAGTGTGCACAGACCATCCCTTGGGATATATAAGGGTGTCTGTTTTGTCCTCTACACTTCAGAGTTTTCTTTGTCTCTGAAGTGTAAGTCCCCTTTACTCTACTTACTACTTTACCTTTGACTAACTATCTCTTGTAGATAACTTGTCCTTCTAGGTGTGTAGTATAGTAATACAGAGTTTTCTTCATCTCTGAAGTATAACTTGTCCTTCTAGCCTAAACCACTAACACCTACAGTCAGTATGCTGTGCCTCATGCCTGTTCGACAGGTTATGGGCCCTGGCAATGCTTAACTGATCTGTTCCTCTTTTTTGATCAGTCCACACCTTCTTCAAAGCTCACAGCTTGAAGACTTCCCTTTTCCCAATCAAACTTCAAGTGAGCTTTGATTTTCCTTTATCTTGCCCTTAACTGTCCACAAGGTGGTGCACTTTATGTGCCCACCTTGATCTGTCTGGCTAGTCCCTCAGGGGATTCTTGCAAGAGGTGATGAGGGACCCTAAGTGGGTGAAACACCTTGAGTTCCTCATGTGCACTCTAAGTAAATAGTATTCTTAGTTGTAGCTGGGTTTTCATCCCATCCATAGTCTTAGTAGGCCACTTGCCCAGAAGGCTTGGGGCTATAGGTTCAGTCAATGCTTGGCTCGATCTGTAAGCCAGGTTTAGCCACCTGCAGGTAGAGTTTAGGGTCTAGAACAAGGCATGGGTAGTCACTCCCATGATGCTTGGGCTCGATACAAGTAGGCTTGAACTACTATAGTAGATACACAGTAGCTAGAAGGTTTCGTCTCTGGGCAGAAGTACCTGCTGCTGTCATTGGGGGTCCACCCCAACCAGAGGAAACCTGATAGTCTACTATAGTCATGGCCCCAATCATCTAGGGCTTAATCATGGACTCCACCACCAGCACTAGAGGAAGGGCTCTATACCCTTTGTCTCTAGTGGAACTTGCGGTTGGCTCCTCCATGACATGACTCCCCATCTATTTACACAATGTCCCCCTGATGTGGGCTTAGGACTTGTTGTAGATGGCGTTAGACAGCTTACTATACTACTTAGAAGTCACACATCAGAGGCAGGACTTCTTTAAGTTCTGAAGCATAGCACCACAAGAATGGACGGGCCCTCTTAAATGAGACCTGGACAACTGGTTCTAATTGCTCCTTGGAACCAGGATCAAACCTTTTTTTAAAAAATCATCTCAAAATGTCTGCCATTGTCTTTCCTCCCACCTTCAAATTTGACAAGCTCAACAGCTCCAACTGGCAGCAATGGTTGGTGTCCTTCACTGCCTTGCTGAGGATCAATGGGATGAAGAGGCACATTACTCATGATGCCCCTGAATTCCTGAATCCACTGAAGCCTGAGGATGGAGAAAAGGATGATGAGTACACTAAATGCTTCACACTTTGGTCAGAGCCAATGTATGTGGAATGGAACAGAGTGGAGGAGGTCCTCATGGGAGTTCTGGTGATGGTAACATCACCAGAAACATATTCCCAAATTGCCTCTGACAGAACTTATCCTTCTGTCAATGCCAAGTATGAGCATTTGGAATCGCTCTATGGCTCAGTAGGTAGCATGGCCACCTACAACTTGTGGTGCTCTGTGTCTTCCTTCCGCTTGGAGGAAGGCAAGCAATTCAGACCCCAGTTGCAGTGTGTGTTGGATGTGAGGAGCACTCTTAAAGAGAATGGGATGGAGATCTCAGATCTCCAGATGAGCTTTATTTTGCTCCAATCCCTGCCTCCATCCTACAATGCCATTGCTGGCTCCATCCTGGCATCAGGAGCTCCTGACCGTCTTTCCCCTCAGGACCTTGTACAAAGGTTCCTAAGTGAGGAAAGCCAACTAGCCAGCCCTGCAGGAAGTGGTGTTGGGGCTGCCCTTAACAAGGCAGCCCATGTCAACAAAAATAAAAATAAGAAACAATCAAATTTCACACCACAACCTGCAGGTGCATCATTGTCCAATGATGTCACTTGCTTCTATTGCCAGAAGCTGGGCCACAAGGCTAATGAATGTCGGCAAAGGAAACAGGACAGAGCCAATGCTGATGCAGGCAAAAAGGGCAACAAGAGGAAGGGGCAAGGCCCCAGTGTACAAACAAACTCCACACAAGTAGCTACCATAGTTAATGGTAGTGGAAGAATACAGGAGGTGCATGAGACACCTTGCATTTCACTTTATACTTTAACCGTCAATATGCAAGAAGTCAATGATGGCAGCAACCCTTGGATGATGGATAGTGGAGCCACCACACACTTTACACCATATTTAGAAGATTTTTCTGAATATCTCCCACATATGGGACATCAAGTAACAATTGGTGATGGCTCCATAGTCCAAGTCAAAGGGACAGGCAAAGTGATATTAAAAACTCATAACAACTATGAGTTAGAGTTAAACAATGTCTATTATATGCCTGGCAGTGAAATAATACTGTCAACTAGCTGCATCACTGACAAAGGCAGATCAGTGGAGTTCACTCCATCTGAGGTGAAGATAAAGTACAATAATGCTATCATAGTGGAAGGTGTCAAGGCTATGGGACTCTATTGGGTCTTTGGGAAAACTATGCAAAATTTGAACACTGCTTCCCACAAATCTGCATCAAGTAGCCTTGAAACCTGGCATTTGCGCATGGGTCATATGTCGAAAGAGGCCCTCAAAAGACATGCTCCTAAGGCTGTAAAAGGCCTTAGTATTGATAATAGCCAAGTGGAAGACAAGCCATGTTATGGTTGTGAAATGGGAAAGTCACACCATCTTCCATTCCCTCCCTCTCAAAAGAGAGCTTCAGTGCCCTTGGAAGTCATTCATAGTGACCTAGTTGTGTCACGGCTCTACTTTATTTTTCCTTTTCTTTTCTCCCTTTTGGATCACATGACTGTGGGAAGAATCCCCAGCAGTCTCAACACATGATCATGGGAATGTAGTCGTGACATGGATCATGTGACCGAGTCACATGTAATAGTCACATGCTGCTTAGTCAGCACAAGAGCCACTCAACAATAACAAGTCGATTCTCTATTGTGTTTACTACAATAGACAAGGCCCCACAGTCTAGATGGTTCTAGACCAAGTGGAGCTGTTATCAAGATAAGAGGAGTCCAGCCTAGAAGGTTCTAGGTAAGTGGAGCTCTAGATAAGGGCCCAGGTTGGGCCATGGCCAATTATAGCACAGTTTCACATGTATCAGTAGATAGACGTGTTCCAGACCTAAGGGCTAGACTACATATCAGTTATCTACTCCACAGTGACATCATTATGACATCACACTGTGGAGCATGATCAGTCAGCAGAGTAAAGCAGCTTACGAATCACAAAGATAAGGCTCAGTCAGCAATACAGCTGACTGATACTTGCTGATTCTTGCTTACACTTATCGCTTACCTCGTTACACTGAGAAATGTATATAAGACCCTCTGTAACAGCCTGTAGCCCCCATCTTGTCCTCTTGGGGCTGCAGGTGAGTAACTGTCTACACGAGTTCGATACATAGTGCTTATGGTATCACTGCCTCCCTGTGTGACTCGATCCTTTGGATCTTGTCCTCTTGGGGCTGCAGCTTCTTCCAGTTTCAGAACACCATCATCGTGGTTGTATAAACCACAGTGGGTGACACAGTTCCTGGTCATTGCTTGACGCGTGACATTTGCCTCCGCGGTACGCCCAACGACTTAGGTCACCACACCTTTGCCCTTCCTGTTTCTAAGTGTACACAGAGCTTCACCCGTTACAAGTTGGTCCACTACAATGTACTTCAATTCAAGGAAACCTATACTTCACCACCTTCATAGATGACTTTAGCAGGACAGCTCTAATCGTAGCTATGAAGGCTAAAAGTGATTTTACATCAGTTTTCTGTAATATTAAGGCATTCTTGGAAAATAAAACAGACAAGAAAATAAAGACCTTACACACAGACCAAGGTGGCGAGTTTGTCAATAGGGAGCTGAAGTCAATACTTGAGAAGGCTGGCATAGAGCATAAATTGACAATGCCATATTCCCCACAACAAAATGGAAGGGCTGAAAGGTTCAACAGAACCATCATGGAAAAGGCCACAAGCATGCTGCATCATGCTGGTCTTTCCCTTGGTTTCTGGGAATGTGCAGTGTGAACAGCATGTCACATATACAACAGAACGCCCATCCATTCTAATAAGTGGAGGACACTGTTGACACGGGACGTGTCTGGAGATGCTTCAGGCATCTAAGGATCACTTTAGCTGTAGATAAGATTAGATTAGGTTCCGGAGTTTCGGACTTTTTACGATATCTTTATTACATTTCTTTCTCTCCTTACTCAGCTGATTAGTGATGTCCTTAGTAATGTGCAGTAAGCATGTGATATCTCCTTGGCCAATGGCCTATATCCCTCTCCTTTATTGTCCAGCACTTGCGGACCTATTCCCAGTGTGCACAGACCATTTCCCCTGGCCCCCATGGGTATATAAGGGTGTCTGTTTCGTCTCTTCACTTCAGAGTTCTTCTACCTCTGAAGTGTAAGTGCTTCCTTTACTATACTGATTCTATACCTTTAACTAACCATCTTATGTAGACTACTGTTTTCTAGGTCAGTAGTATAGTTAATATAAGAGTTCTTCTACCTCTGAAGTACTATCTGTTTTCTAGCCTAACCCGCTACTAACCACAGTCAGTATAACCAGCAGCATGATTGTTTGACAGGTTATGGGCCCTGCCGCTCATACTGATCTGTAATTTCCCTTTGTTCATTACAGCCCAACTCGCTTTTTGCACACAAGCTCACAAAAGCTTCAAAGTCTTTCCCACCAGCTTCTTCCTGTGAGCTTTCCTATTTACTGTCTGTGCACCTTAACACCCCACAGGATGACGCAGTTTACTGCTCATCCTGAACTGTTTGGCTAGCCCTTTGGGGTTCTTGCAAAAGGTGATGAGGGACCCTAAGTGGGTGAAACACCTTGAGCTCCTTGAGTGCCACTAGGTATTAGTAATTTCTTAGTTATAGCTGGATTTTCATCCCATAGATAGTCTTAGTAGGCCTATAGCCAGAAGCTTGTGGCTTTAAGTCCAGTTAATGCTTGGCTCGATCCGTAAGCCAGGTTTAGTGACCTGCAGGTAGAGTTTAGGGTCTAGAACAAGGCATGGGTAGTCACTCCCATGACGCTTGGGCTCGATACAAGTAGGCTGCACTACTATAGTCTTTACATAGTAGCTAGAAGGTTTTGTCTCTGGGCAGAAGTATTGCTGCCATATTGTGGGGGTTTGCCCCACCAGAGGAAACCTAATAGTCTACTCAGTCATGGCCCCAATCATCTAGGGCTTAATCATGGACTCCACCACCAGCATTAGAGGAAGGGCTATACACCCTTTGTCTCTAATGGAACTTGCAGTTGGCTCATCCATGACATGACTCCCAGTCCTGACTACACTAGACACTCTGGCTAGTCTACCAGAGCTTATGTCTAGTTGCAGGATTGTGCTAGACAGCTTTACTATACCTAGAAAGTTGCACAACAAAGGCAGGACCTTCTTAGGTTCTGAAGCATAGCGCCACAGTATGGGGTGGCACTCTTAAGCGAGACCTGGGCACTGGTTCTAACTGCTCCTTGGAACCAGGAACACTTATAACATCTCACAATGCCATCCTCAATCGTCTTCCCTCCCTCTTCCAAGATGGAGCACCTCGATGGGTCAAACTGGCAGGTTTGGTCTGCCAACTTTAACGCCCTTTTGAGGATGAATGGGCTCAGGAGGCACATTATTACCTCCTACCCTGATATGCCCCTCCTCCCAGAAGATAAAGATGAAAAAGAAAAAATGCAGAAGGAGGTTGTTGATCCCATCCTTAGGGAATGGATGGGAGAGGATGAAATGTTAATTGGGCTACTTTACCTCAATGTAACCCAGGAGGTCTACAGTCAAGTAACCTCCGATGCTGATTATCCTTCTCTTTTTGAGAAGTATAATAAGTTGGAACGGCTTTATGGTGCTGTAGGGAGCATGGCCACGTATAATTTGTGGCTTGCCCTGGTGTCCTTCCGTTTGGATGAAGGACAGCCATTCAGGACCCAATTACAGAAGGTCCTGGATGCCAGGAGTACCCTAAGGGAGAACGGGATGGAGGTTAATAACCTCCAGATGAGCTTTATTTTGTTAAAAGCTCTCCCTGACTCCTACAGTAGCATTGCCGGCTCCATACTGGCCTCTGGTGATCCAGAGCGTCTTTCTCCTCAGGACCTTGTGCAGAGGTTCCTAAACGAGGAGAGTCGCCTGGCGGGTCCCTCGGGAAGTGGTAGTGCAGTCCTATCTAAGGCTGCACCTGTCAAATCAAACAACAAACAAAAAAATTTATCACCACTTCCTGCTGCTGCCCCTGGTTCACAAGGGGTGGTCTGCTTCTATTGTCAAAAGCCTGGACACAAGTCCAATGCTTGCGCAAAGAAGAAGAAGGACCTGGAGAATGCCAAAAAGGGCAAGGCAGGGAACAAGAAGAGGGCTGAGGCCCAACATGTACATACTATAGCCACTGTAGTTAACGGTAGTGGCAAAATAGAGGAGGTGCAAGAAGCACCTCGCATTCGCCTTTATGTTCACACCTATAATCTGGACATCAACTCAGATTATTGGATGCTTGATAGTGGAGCAACGTCTCATTTCAGTCCAAACCTTGAAGACTTTGATACATATAAAGTCGACACAACCCATGAAGTATCACTGGGTGACAACTCCATAGTCAAAACAAGTGGAGTTGGCACTGTGATCATCAGAACTGATCAAGGTTTCGACTTGGAATTGAGCAATGTGCTCCACATGCCTGGAGGACATAAAATACTCTCCACCAGTGCCCTAATAGAAAAAGGGGCAACTGTGTTCTTTGATAATAAGAAGGCAACAATTAAATATGGCGACAATATTATAGTGGAAGCATGGAAGTTTGGCAAATTGTATTGGGTACTAGGCAAACATGTCCTAAGCAGTATCCATACATCTGCATCTGCCTCACTAGAAATCTGGCATCAAAGAATGGGCCATATGTCAAAAGAGGCCCTGAAGAGATATGCTCCTGAGGCAGTTAAAGGCCTCAAGATTAATAATAGCCAAGTGGAAGACAAGCCGTGTTATGGCTGTGAAATGGGCAAATCCCATCGTCTTCCATTTCCCCCATCTTCGAAGTGCGCATCAGCCCCCCTTGAGATCCTTCATAGTGATCTCGTAGGTCCCTTGCAGTGCAGTTCAATACAAGGGAATCTATACTTTGCCACCTTCTTGGACGACTTTAGCAAATATGCTTTAATCATTCCAATGAAGTCAAAAGATCTGTTTACACCAGTTTTTAATAAACTGAAGACACTACTTGAAAATAAATTTAACTGTAAAATCAAGTGTCTTCATACAGATCATGGTGGCGAGTATGTGAACAAGGCGCTGAAGGCAATGCTTGAAGATTATGGCATAGAGCATAAACTTACGATGCCGTACAGTCCACAACAGAATGGAAGAGCTGAGAGATTCAATAGAACCATTATGGAAAAAGGCACTAGCATGCTGCACAATGCTGGCCTGTCTCTCGGTTTTTGGGAGTGTGCTGTTGAGACAGCATGTCATATTTATAACAGAACTCCCATCTGTTCTAATAAGTGGAAAACTCCACTTGAGCTTCTGGTTGGGAACAAACCAGATGTCTCGTATTTTAAGGTCTTTGGTTGCAAAGCCTATTATCATGTTCCAGAGGGCAAGTGGCGTAAACTAGATCCCAAAGCCAGGGAAGCCGTCTTTGTCAGATATGAGCCCACGTCTAAGGGCTATACACTTTGGGATAGTCGTATCCGGTCTCTTTTTTTCACGAGATGTTACATTTGATGAGAGATCCTTCCCATCCCACTCTGTAAGGACAACAGAGCAGATAAACCTATAGAGCAACCTACAGAAGGTGGCTCATTTACTTTACCAGGTGGCCCAGTCCAGCCACCACCAGCAACTGCTACACATGTTCCTGAGGCTCCTCAGATGAGGAAGACCTAGAAGAGGAACAGGAGGACATCGTACCTCCTCAATTACCACCACAGCCTACCACACCCACATGTAATGTAGACACCACACACCCTCAGACTATATATCAGACCCCTCCATCACAAATCATGGAACCATCCTCCCCTCCCAAAAGAACCAAAGCAATCAGAAAATCACAAAGGATTGCAGACAGAATTCCTCAACTAATTTTCAGAGGACAAGTCCACGCTCTGAACAACGAGATAGGGCAATCCAAGAAGATTTAGACTTGGATACTGCACATCCCAATCGGAATCGTCGTCTGAATCCTCGTTCTACAATGAGGATAATGCAGAGTTTGTGCAGGGTTCTTCCAGACTTGGTCAGATGGATCTACTCAATGCTGCAGGATCGCCTTATAGGGATCCTCTTACATTTAAAGAAGCAATGGAGTCTGATAATGCCAGTGATTGGCTTGAGGCATGTCAATATGAAATTGATGCCTTAGAAAAACTTAAAGTGTGGCGCCTTGAAGACCTTCCTGAAGGTAGAAAGGCTGTAAAGTCCAAATGGGTCTTTAAATTGAAAGCAGATGGACGCTTTCGTGCTAGGCTTGTAGCAAAAGGGTTCACCCAAATAGAGGGGGTGGACTTCGATGAAACTTTCTCCCCAGTCGCCAGATTTGAGTCTCTTAGACTACTATTAGCATTGGCCGCGCTTGAGGATTGGGAAATCCACCAGATGGATGTCAAATCGGCATTCCTACATGGCGACCTGGATGAGGAGATTTATATGGAGCAACCTGTTGGTTTTGTCATTGCTGGACAAGAGTCCAAAGTTTGTAGGCTACAGAAGGCTCTGTATGGCCTCAAACAAGCTTCCCGAGCATGGAACTTACAATTCCATGCAGTTCTAATGAACTGAGCTTTACTCGGACGTACTCTGATGCAGGAGTATATGTGTATCATCACCAAGAGGGGGATGGTTCACTTTTCGTCATTTTATATGTTGATGACATCACTATACTTGGGTCCTCCACTAAGAAGATCCAATGGCTGAAGGACTCTCTATCTAGCCGATATGAGATGACCGATCTTGGCGAAATCCAGTCCTACCTTGGAGTTAACATCACCAGGGATCGTCCTAACAAGACACTGGAAATTGACCAGACAGCCTATGTATCTTCAATAGTTGAGAGGTTTGGAATGGGGGATTCCAACCCAGTATATACTCCTCTACCCTCTGGTGTGGATGTTCATTTGGTCAAGTTTGAAGACCAAGCATCTACCTCTGATATTAAGAGGTATCAGCAGTTAATGGGGTCTCTGCTTTGGGTGCAGATTGGAAGCAGACCTGACATTAGTTTTGCTGTTGCATGCCTTAGCCAATTTGCTTCCAACCCTTCCCAGCAGCACATGCGACTAGCAAAGTATGTCTTAGCCTATTAAATGCTACAAAAGACTACAAGTTGCGCTATTCTGGAGGGAATGGTGAAGTTGGCCTTCATGGCTTTGCGGACTCCTCATGGGGAGATCAAGAGGACCGCCACTCCACCTCAGGCTACATCTTTTTCCTTGCCAATGGAGCCATTAGTTGGTGTTCCAGGAAACAAAGACAGTAGCACAGTCCACCACTGAAGCCGAGTATATGAGCCTAGCTGAGGCTTCAAATCAGGCAGCGTGGTATAGGACATTTATGCAGGAATTGGGATATGAAGTTAGTTCACCCATACAACTGCATTGTGACAATAAGGGTGCAGTAGATCTTGCATTAAACCCTGTCACAGGAAGGCGATCAAAGCACATACCAATAAAGTACCATGCCATTAGGGAGTATGTAGAATCACACCAGATGACTTGGTGTGAACTCCCACTGGAGAGATGCTAGCAGATGGCCTTACAAAGTCTCTGCCTAGATCATCTTTTGATCTCATGGTAACTGGATTTGGACTAGTGCTGGAATGAAGGAGCTGGAATCTGGAGACTTTGTTCACCATTTCACTTTCCCACCATGCCACATGAGCATGTTCTCGACCTCGAGAGTGACGCAAGAGGTGTGTAGACTTGCATAAGCGAATCTACAACTCGTATGCAAAACTCACAAAGAGTTAGAGAAGTTGGATCTCTGGCTGGTGATATGTTCGTTCAATTGTGAACAGCAGTGTGCTCATTCAATTCATTCCATCTTAATGATCGATGCCTTCACCATGGAGGGATGTTGACAGGGACGTGTCTGGAGATGCTTCAGGCATCTAAGGATCGCTTTAGCTGTAGATAAGATTAGATTAGGTTCCGGAGTTTCGGACTTTTTACGATATCTTTATTACATTTCTTTCTCACCTTACTCAGCTGATTAGTGATGTCCTTAGTAATGCGCAGTAAGCATGTGATATCTCTTTGGCCAATGGCCTTTATCCCTCTCTTTATTGTCCGGCACTTGTGGACTTATTCCCAGTGCGCACAGACCATTTCCCCTGGCCCCCATGGGTATATAAGGGTGTCTGTTTCGTCTCTTTCACTTCAGAGTTCTTCTACCTCTGAAGTGTAAGTGCTTCCTTTACTATACTGATTCTATACCTTTAACTAACTGTCTTATGTAGACTATCTGTTTTCTAGGTCAGTAGTATAGTTAATATAAGAGTTCTTCTACCTCTGAAGTACTATCTGTTTTCTAGCCTAACCCGCTACTAACCACAGTCAGTATAACCAGCAGCATGATTGTTTGACAGACACCACTTGAGCTTCTGGATGGGGACATTCCAGATGTCTCCTACTTTAAAATATTTGGCTGCTTAGCCTATTACACTGTCCCAGAGGATAAAAGATGTAAACTGGACCACAAAGCCAGAGAGACAGTCTTTGTTGGGTATGCGCCCCATTCTAAAGGATATCTTCTATGGGATATGCATACTTGATCCTTCGTATTGTCAAGAGATGTGACATTTGATGAAGGATCCTTTCCATCCAACCTTGCAAAGGACAGCAAGGGAAAGCAAAAGGAAAAAGTTACACCTTTTGTGCTAGAAGTTGAGAGGCCTGTCCAGCCTCAACCAGCAATAGCCACAGTTCCTCAGGCTCCTGAAGATAAGGAAGCTGAGGTTGAGGAACAGGAGGTAGTGGAACCTCCTCAAATAAATCCTGAGCCTACCACACCTGAAAGAGATGTAGACACACATGATGTTACTATCTATCAGACACCTCCATCCCAAATCATGGAACCATCTGAACTCCCCCAGAGAACTCATGCCAAGAGACAATCCAAGAAGAATGTCAGCAGACTTCCCCAACCAGTCTTTACTAGGGAAAGTCCACGCTCTCAGCAATGTGATGGGGCTGTGCAGGAAGATGTAGATCTTGATACTGCCTGTCCCAAACATTCTGTCACATGAATCCTCAATTTTATAATGAGGATAATGCTGAGTTTGTGCAAGGTTCTTCCAGACTTGGGCATATGGAGTTGTTAAATGCCACAGGTGTTACGAACCCCGTCTCTTCCTGTGTTCTTTTTCTTATCCAGTAACAACCCCTCCCTACCGCCCACGCTTCATTATCAGATCACGTCTCCATCGTGGGATCCGTCACATGCTCTTCGTCCATCCCCATGACCATCTTGTTTATCCATGTTTACTTGCGACTGTCTCTGTTTATCTCTTATCTTCTTATCATATGACCGGACACTTACTTAATACCCTATCAGAAGCTAGACTTTATGCTGTCCGCTTCTGTATATTTGGGCCCACTTGACTCCATGTCCTTATCTTGTAGACGCCCATCGAGTTACATATATAAGTCCACTGTAGCTACACTGTAGACCTCAGACTTGACTTATTGAATACATCGGTGCCTGTCTTCTGGACATTCCCCTTTGATCTCTGACTCAGTTGTCTCAAGTACTTCGGGTACTTTTCCATTCAACATTGTCTTAGGGAGCGCCCCTTTGACTTTGACTCATCCCGCTCAATCTCCAAGAAGCCTTATTGGTTTCTTATCTGAACCTACGAATCGCACTGTCACACAAGTCGTGTGGAACGTCCCGCACCGGGCATAACATCAAGTCAAGTCTCTCATTGTGGCTTCCAGCTGCAGTCAGACCTTGTTCAAAGAAGAGCTCATCAAATGAAGAGACGAGAATAACCTTTCACAGCAGACACTTGGTTCTGCTGCCTGGAAAGACTTTGAGTCCGAGTTTGGATACTACGTCTATCACAACGGAAGATACCAACCAGTAGAATACGATGACGAAAAGAGGGTTTGGTATCGTATCCGATATTCAGACAGCTGACACTCTTGGGTCACTACAGGACCCGCCCCACCAGAATTTGGATTAGGACCGTGGAGAGAAAATCCCCCAGCTATTGTCACGGACTCTGAACCAGAAGAGTACGTAGAAGAACAAAGTGAAGAAGCACTGGTATTAGCGTCGACTACAACCCCAGTTGCACCAGCAGTTGTCACGTTCAGAGCCCCTGCTTTGACAACTCCTCAGATATCTATACAGTCCACCAACACCATCACCCCACCGAAACAAAAGATGTCCACTATCGCCGCCCAACTCCCAGACCCAGCCCCTCCACCTCCGCCGCCTCCACCAGCCGTGATGCCGCCAAACATACCCCCACCCTCCGGACAGCTATCAGGAGTACTACCCCAGACGTTCACAGGGGACCGCTCCCCAAGCAAGAAGTTTATGTTGGAATTTACAACATTCAAAAACTTCAACCATGATGTTCCCCAGATCATTAACCCCTTCCAATGCACCAACCTTTTCCTATCTCTGATACAAGGAGACACAGTAGATGATTGGACAATGGAACAGCTGGAGTGGCTGAACGAACAAGTTGAAAGTGGTCATCGCACCACTAGTGAAGTTCTTTGGGAAAATATTGCCCAAAGATTCAAGGATGCATTTATGGACGGACAGGCCAAACAGAAGGCCGCCCGAGAATTGAAGTCCCTTAAAATGGAAAAGGGGGAATTGGATGCCTATGTGGCTAAATTCCGAAGCCTGGCCAACAGAGCTGGGTACAACACGGATGAAGAGGCAACGCTGGACCTCTTCTCACAAGGACTGCCTAACCCACTGGTCAAAAATATTATCCAGTTCCACCACCCCCAGGACTGGGATGGATGGGTTGATGCTGCTCGACAACAGCAGCAAGATTACCTCGACTTCCAGACATGCTTCGGAGTCGACACCAAGAAAGGAAAAACCCGAGACCAGTGGAAGGCTGCCTTTGGGGTCAAGCCCACCCATGCTTCCCAGAGGGATCCAAATGCGATGGATACCTCAGCTGACAGAACCAGAGCATGGGTGGCACTTACAGAGGATGAAAGGCAGACATTGATGAAGGAGGGAAGATGCTTTCGCTGTAAAGCATTGGGCCACATGTCAAGGGAATGCCCAAAGAAAGGGGTACGAGTGGCGGAAGCAACGGTCGCGCCTGTCCATAACAATCCACCTACCATTGAAAAGAAGATGCCGATGAAAGAAGAAAAGGCGCAGGAAATATGGGTGAATATGATGAAGGAGAGTGAGGAAGTACGAGCCATCCTGGTAGAAAAGGCTTTCGCCAAGAAGGATTTTTGATTGGCTCTACCCTGTCGGCCTGGGCACGAGCATTACATGTAACCTCTGTGTATACTAGTCGCTTCAAGTCACTGAAAATACCAGTACATTTCGAGACTACACAGAGGACGGCCGACCGTGACATCCTGATAGACTCAGGGGCCACTGATAACTTCATCAGCCCACGAATGGCAAGAACCATGGGCTTGGGGATGCTGGAACTCCCCCAGGAAAAGAACATCTGGAATATAGACGGAATGGCCAATAGAGCTGGAAGGATTACCCACTACACCGACCTTAATGTCCAAGTAGGGGAAAGGACAAAAGCAATTGATTCCTCATCACCAATCTAGGAATGAAGACCTAATCCTAGGGTACCCATGGTTGGCTGCATTCGAGCCGAAGATCAATTGGAGTGACACAACCATGGATAAGGACTTTTACCCGGTCCTCATTACATCATTGGGGTACGATTATGCCATCCGACATGTGAAGGTATCGAAAACAGAGGAAGAGGATGCAGGTCACTGCTATGCTACAAAAGCATCAGAACTTGCCCAAAAGGCAGTGGAAGGGCAGACAGAGAAGACCTTTGAGGAGGTAGTACCGGAGGTCTATCACCGACACTGGAAGGTGTTCTCGGAAGAGGAGTCGCAATGTTCCCACCCGCACGACCTTGGGATCACGCTATCGAATTCACTCCTGATACCCCATCTGCCATTGACTGTAAAATTTACCCATTATCCCAGAAGGAGCAAGCAGCACTCACAATGTTCCTTGAAGAGCACCTTGCGAAAGGATACATTCGCCCGTCGAAATCGCCATATGCATTGCCTTTCTTCTTCATTAAAAAGAAAGACAGAAAACTCCGACCTGTTCAAGATTACCGACAAATAAATGCCCACACCATAAAGAATGCTTATCCACTTCCCCTCATCTCCGAACTTATTGATACCATGAGGGACAAGTCCCTGTTCTCCAAAATGGATGTCTGGTGGGGATACAATAACATCAGGATAAAGGAGGGAGATCAATGCAAAGCGGCATTTAAAACCAACCAGGGACTCTTCGAGCCAAATGTCATGTTCTTCAGCCTTACCAACTTGCCTGCCACCTTTCAATCCATGATGAACCACATCTTCCGTGACCTTATCCTCACAGGCAAAGTAGTGGTGTACATGGATGATATCCTTGTGGCTACAACAGACAATCTGGTCCATCACCGAGAGCGAGTTCACCAGGTGTTAGAAATTCTGCACGAACACGATCTGTACCTCAAACCAGCCAAATGCTCATTCGAACAACGGAGCATAGAGTACCTGGGGGTTATCTGGAAGGAGGGCGGGTTCGAATGGACCCAGTAAAAGTGCAAGGGATTGGGAATGGCCCATACCCACATGTACAAGGACGTGCGATCCTTCATCAGATTCTGCAACTTCTACCGACGATTCGTATGAGGGTTCTCGGGTATTGCCCAACCGTTGAATGGGCTGTTAAAGAAGGATACACCCTGGCACTGGGGAGACAAACAGCAACGAGCCTTGAACAGATCCGAGACATTGTGGGCTCAGAGCCAGTTCTCCTACAACCAGACCTCGAAAGACCCTTCGAACTCGAAGTAGATGCATCGCACTTTGCAAATGGAGCTGTACTAAATCAATGGGATGTGACTGGATTGCTTCATCCAGTTGCCTTCTACTCAGAGACATTCTCACCAGCAGAATGGAATTACGATATTTGGGACAGAGAATTGCTCGCCATTGTGAAAGCACTACAACACTGGTGACCATACCTAGCAGGAACTCCCCATAAAACCATTATTCACACTGACCACTCCAACCTATTATATTGGAAGGAACCCCATAAAATTAGTCGACAGGTTGCTCGCGAAGTCCTAGAACTGGAGGAATATAACTTCACATTGAAACATATTGCAGGAAGTCGCAATGCACGTGCAGACGCCTTGTCATGACACCTGACTTGAACAGTGGAGAAGAAGACAATAATGATGTCACGGTCCTGCCTGAAGAGGTCTTCGCGAAAGCCGCCGTCATGAGCCTCCATGACATGGACTTATGGGCTCAAGTGTCACAAAACATGAACCAACAATTATGCGAGTCATGGGCAGACACACATAATCTGAAGAAAATCGATGGCCTTTGGTGGAAGGATGGGGACCGACTCGTTGTCACCGGTGGCGACAACATTAAGAGGGGGGTGATCCATTTTCACCACAACCTTCCCTCCGCGGGCCACCCTGGTATTACTAACACGTACGCCTTGGCCAGACGAGATTACTGGTGGCCAAATATGAAGAAGGATGTAGAGGATTATGTGAGAGGATGCGCAGAGTGCCAAGCCAATAAAGTAAACACGCACCCGCACCCACCAGCACCATTCCCATCACACCCACCGCCTCACAACCATTCCAAACCATTGCGATGGACTTCATAGTCAAACTCCCCATCTCCAGAGGATTCGACTCTATCTTGACCATCACCGACCATGATTGCTCTAAAGCGGCATTGTTCATACCCTGTAATGAGTCCATTACAGCAGAAGGTGTAGCCAAACTCTACCTGGATCATGTCTACAGACACTATGGCCTCCCAGAAAAGATCATCTCTGACCACGACCCACGTTTCACCTCTGCCTTTGCTAGGGCGCTCTGTAAGACTTTAGACATCACCCAGAATATTTCAACCGCCTACCATCCACAGACTGATGGACAATCGGAAAGAACGAACCAATGGCTAGAGCAGTATCTTTGGTTCTGGTGCAACGGACACAGGACAATTGGGCTGACTGGTTGGCAATGGCAGATTTGCACACAACTCATGGCCCAACGGACCACGAAGACCCCTCCATTCTCACTTATCATGGGATGGACGCCACGGACCAACTGGACCAAAAACCCACAAACGTCCCGTCAGCTGCGCAGCGTATCAGCCAATGGGAGGAAGTCAGGAAATCGGCCAATGAGAATCTGCTCAAGGCACAAAGGACCCTATCTGAAAAACCGTCAAAGTTCACGCCTTATTGGACCAATGACTTCGTCTGGCTGGAGGGAAAGAACATTCACACGTCACACCCCACTGCTAAATTAGCTCCCCGACGTCACAGGCCTTTCATGATAACGAGGAAGCTGTCAGATGTGTCATATGAACTCAGACTTCCACCCACATGGAGAATTCACCCAGTCTTCCATGCCTGACTTCTGACACCTTACAAAGAGACAGCCCTTCATGGGGAAAACTTCCCGAGACCCCCCCCTGAATTAATTGATGGAGAAGCAGAATGGGAAGTGGAGCGAATTCTAGATTCCTCACAAAAAGGCCAAGGGTGCAAGCTACATTACCTAGTCAGGTGGAAAGGATTCCCAGACTCTGACAACTCGTGGGAGCCCACCAGGAATATCTTTGCCCCGGCCCCTATCTCAGAGTTCCATGACCGACACCCAGAAGCGCCCAAGAACAGTTAAAAGGATGACCCAGACCCTAAGCAAATTCCCCAGTACATGCTCCCACAGCAACGTCCTACAACCACAGAATCTATCATGTCCTTCATTGCTGCCAACGCTGCCATTGACGCCTTCGCCGCTACCACAGTAGTTGCTGAGAACTTCCCTTCCGCTCACCCTCCACACGTCCTTCCTCACCCATTGACTATGAGGCCACTGAAGCTCGGGTCAAGAATCAGTCCCCCAACCCTAACAATGACTTTGAACACCACAAAGAACCACACCCAAATGACCTGATAGGTATGGAGTTGGACGACGAGGTCCCTGAGTTTCCCTTCTTCATTAACAACCTGAACTCCTCCACGTACTACCCGTTGGAGATCACCTTGGGCGATGGGACAGTCGCGATCGCCAAATACATTTTCTACACCAATGGAGGGATGGATGTGGCTGGATGCATGAAAAAGGACGGTCCGTTTATGGAGCTTCAGTCTATCTGGAAGAAAGGTATACCAGTCGGCTGCATCACACCATGACCGACGAACAGCTGGGGCATCTGGCTGCCGAAGATTCACGGGCCTTTGCCATCGACGAAGTACTGAGTGACATGTGACTTCCGCGTCTCAAAGCTGAGGTAATGAGACTGCGGAAGACTCTAACCTGCGCAACACACTCAACAAGCAGTACAAAGAGCACGCAAAGATGATGGCCTGGTTGACCAACAGGATGTTCCAATTGAGCAGGAGTTGGTGGAGATTCGAAAGAGGCTGGAGAAAGGGGATGCTTACCAAACAATTGCCGAGAGGTACGCCGACACGTATGCCCACCCCTACCCCCACGATCCTTGGGGGCTGCTCCTGTGCTGCTGCCGAACTGATTCAGATGCGCATATGCACGAGAACCCTTGTGGAGAGACGTGCTGGCGCTGTGATAGTAAGTACCACATCAGCTGGAACTGTCCCTCAATCGCAAGTGGTGCCGGCACTGTCGTAGCAACCTGCATTGGAGCAGGTTCTGTATCTTCCGCCACGTAGGAGTCGCCCCGACGATCAACAACCCGTCCGGATGGTGTGGCAAGTGCTTGCGTCACAATGCAGGACACCGAGAGTTGGACTGCCCATCTACGATCTGTGCGCTTGTGCGGTTGACCCGGTCCCTACAGGTTCCTCCATACTCACCAATGCCCCCAGGATGAGGACAAGGAGAACTATACAATGGATGATCGTAATGTAGCTGACAACTACTTGGAGCTGGTACAGGATGATGATGGTATGAGTCGTTTCTAGCCGGGTCTGCTAGAACCAGAAGAGGGGGTGATGTTATGAACCCCGTCTCTTCCTGTGTTCTTTTTCTTACCCAGTAACAACCCCTCCCTACCGCCCACACTTCATTATCAGATCACGTCTCCATCGTGGGATCCGTCACATGCTCTTCGTCCATCCCCGTGACCATCTTGTTTATCCATGTTTACTTGCGACTGTCTCTGTTTATCTCTTATCTTCTTATCATATGACCAGACACTTACTTAATACCCTATCAGAAGCTAGACTTTATGCCGTCCACTTCCATATATTTGGGCCCACTTGACTCCGTGTCCTTATCTTGTAGACGCCCATCGAGTTACGTATATAAGTCCACTGTAGCTACACTGTAGACCTCAGACTTGACTTATTGAATACATCAGTGCCTGTCTTCTGGACATTCCCCTTTGATCTCTGACTCAGTTGTCTCAAGTACTTCGGGTACTTTTCCGTTCAACATTGTCTTAGGGAGCGCCCCTTTGACTTTGACTCATCCCACTCAATCTCCAAGAAGCCTTATTGGTTTCTTATCTGAACCTACGAATCGCGCTGTCACACAAGTCATGTGGAACATCCCGCACTGGGCGTAACAACAGGAGTCTCTTATAGAGACCCCCTGACTTTTCAGGAGGCAATGCAGTCTGACAATGCCAATGAATGGCTTGAGGCATGTAAATATGAGATTGATGCCTTAGATAAACTTAATGTGTGGCACCTTGAGGATCTTCCAAAGGGAAGAAAGGCAGTCAAGTCAAATGGGTTTTTAAGCTGAAACCAGATGGATGGTTTTGTGCTAGGCTCATGGCAAAAGGTTTTACCCAAATAGAAGGGGTAGACTTTGATGAAACATTCTCTCCAGTCGCCAGATTTGAATCACTTTGATTATTACTAGCACTAGCTATGCTAGAGGATTGGGAAATCCACCAGATGGATGTCAAATCGGCATTCCTTCATGGTGAACTGGATGAAGAAATTTATATGGAGCAACCAGCTGGTTTTGTTGTTGCTGGTCAAGAGTCCAAAGTTTGTAGGCTACAAAAAGCATTATATGGCCTCAAACAAGCCTCCTGAGCATGGAATCTTCAATTCCATGCAGTTCTCAGTGAACTGGGCTTTACTCAGACATACTCTGATGCAGGAGTATATGTGTTTCATCATAAGGAGGAGGATGATCCACTCTACATCATTCTCTATGTAGATGACATTACTATACTTGGATCTTCCAATGATAAGATAACATGGCTGAAGTCATCTCTATCTAATCAATATGAGATGACTGACTTGGGAGAAATCCAGTCATACCTTGGAGTTAATATCACCAGGGATTGTTATAATAAGATGCTGGAGATTGACCAAGCAGCCTATGTTTTTTCTATCATTGAGAAGTTTGGGATGAGGGATTCCAACTGAGTATATACTCCTCTTCCCTCTGGTGCTGATGTACATCTGGTCAAGTTTGATGGCCAGGCATCTACTTCTGAGATAAAGAAGTATCAACAGTTGATGGGGTCTCTGCTTTGGGTGCAGATTGGAAGTAGACCTGACATCAGTTTTGCTGTGGCATGCCTTAGCCAATATGCTTCCAACCCCTCACAAGATCATATGCGACTTGCAAAATATGTCTTAAAATATTTAAATAGTACAAAAGACTGCAAGTTGTGGTATTCTGGAGGGAATGGGGAGAGTGGCCTTCATGGCTTTGCAGATTCCTCATGGGGAGATCAAGAGGACTGCCACTCCACCTCAGGCTATGTGTTCTTCTTAGCAAATGGTGCCATATCCTGGTGTTCCAGAAAGCAGAAAACAGTAGCACAGTCCACCACTGAAGCTGAATACATGAGTCTCTCTGAGGCTGCAAATCAGGCAGCATGGTATAGGACTTTTATGGAGGAATTAGGGTTTGAGGTAACCTCCCCTATACTACTCCACTGTGACAATAAGGGTGCTGTAGATTTGACATTAAACCCTGTCACAGGAAGGTGGTCAAAGCACATACCTATCAAGTACCATGCCATTAGAGAGTACATAGAATTGCACATAATTGACTTAGTGCGAACTCCCACTGGTGAGATGCTGGCAGATGGCTTTACGAAGTCTCTACCAAGAGCATCCTTTGAAATCATGGTCAATGAACTAGGATTAGTGCTGGAATGAGAGAGCTGGAATTTGGAGACTTTGTATACCAGTCTCACTTTCCCACCATGCAACATGAGCACATTCTCGACCTCAAGAGTGATGCAAGAGGTGTGTATACCAGAAGTAGGCATTCAAATATGTCAAGCATTCAGCTTGCATAAGTGAATCTACAACTTGTATGCAAAACTCACAAACCGTGCTCCTTGTCAACTCATTCTCAACCTTGTTGGCTGGCGATATGCTCATTTAATTGTAATGACAGTGTGCTCATTCAACTCATTTCCCATCCATGACCAGATGCCTTCAGCATGGAGGGATGTTGAACACAGGATGTGTTTGGTGATGCTTCAGGCATCAGGAGATTAGATTAGCTACTTTGTGGATTAGATTAGATATCGGAGTTTTGGACTATTTACAATATCATTATTACCTTCTTTCTCACATTCTGCAGTAGCTGACTGATGTACCTTTATAATGATGTACAAGCATGTGATTCCTTACTGGCCAATGGCCTTATTCCCTCTTGTTTATTGTTTGGACTTTGTCTGGCACTTGTGGCTTATTCCCAGTGCGCACAGACCATCCCTTGGGATATATAAGGGTGTCTGTTTTGTCCTCTACACTTCAGAGTTTTCTTTGTCTCTGAAGTGTAAGTCCCCTTTACTCTACTTACTACTTTACCTTTGACTAACTATCTCTTGTAGATAACTTGTCCTTCTAGGTGTGTAGTATAGTAATACAGAGTTTTCTTCATCTCTGAAGTATAACTTGTCCTTCTAGCCTAAACCGCTAACACCTACAGTCAGTATGCTGCACCTCATGCCTGTTCGACAGGTGGACCCCTCCATACTTTCAAAACAGGAGAGCTGGTTTGGTTGGAAGGGACAAATATATGCACCACTCACCCCAAAGCCAAACTCAGCCCCTGACACCATGGTCCTTTTAAAGTCATACACTCTGGCCCTGTCAACTGCAAACTTGAACTCCCTAAGTCATGGCACATCCACCCAGTCTTTCACAACTCTCTCCTGTCCCATTACAAAGAAACCCCAGTCCATGGACCCAACTTCACTCGACCACCACCAGAATGTTACATCTGGTGTGGGACATTCCACATGATTGTGTGACAGCGCATTTATTTGTAGTCAGGTAAGAAACCAATAAGGTCTCTTGGAGTCAAGGGAATGAGTCAGAGTCAAAGGGGGCTGCTCCCTAAGACAATGTTGAGTGGAAGAGTGCCAAAAGCACTGAGACAAACGAGTCAAGGTTTCAAAGGGAATGTCTGGAAGACAAGCACCAATGTATTCAATAAGTCGAGTCTGAGGTCTACAGTGTAGCTACAGCAGACTTATATACATAATCAAATGGGTGTCTATGAGATAAGGATTGCAGAGTCAAGTGGGCCCAAATATACAAAAGCAGAGGGCATAAAGCCTGGCTTCTGATAGGGAATTAAGTAAGTGTCTGGTCATAAAGATAAGGAGATAAGGGAGCAATCATAGGTAAAGACAAGTCAACAAAGATAACTACAGTCATGGGGATGGAAGCAGAGCATGTGATGGATCCCAGGAAGGGGATGTAATCAGGAAGTGCATCATAGGTGGAAGTGTAGGGTTCGCATTGGAGAGGATAAAGAAAATGGGAGCACTTGGCAGGAGTTGTAACATCACCCCCCCTTCTGGTTCTAGCAGACCTGGCTAGAAACAACTTGTACCATCATCATTCTGCACCAGTTCCAAGTAATCATCAGCTACATTATGATCATCAAGGGTGTCATTCTCCTTGTCCACATCCTGAGGACAGCTGTGGTTGCACAGGAACCCATATGGGCCACATTGACCACACTGATAGCATAGGTTGTGGATGGGGCAGTCGAGTTTGTGGTGTCCTGAGTTGTGGCATAGACATTTGCCACACCAGCCTGACAGGTTGATGATTGTTGGAGCTACACCCACATGGCAGAAGATACAGAACCTGCTCCAGTGCAGGTTACTGTGACAGTGGCAACACCACTTGTGATTGAGGGGACAGTTCCAGCTAATGTGATACTTGCTATTGCATTGCCAGTACATCTCTCCACAGGGGTTCTTGTGCATGCATGGCATTTCAAATCAATTGGGCAGCAGTGTCAGTGCAGCCCCCAGTGAGCATGGAGGGAGAGGTTGTGCATAAGTGTCTGCATACCTCTTGGCAATAGTCTGGTATGCATCCCCCCATTCCAACCTCTTCTGAATCTCAACCAACTCCTGCTCTACCTGGGACATCCTGCTGGTTAACCTTGTCATTTGTTTTGCATGTTCCCAATACATTTGTTGAGCATTGTATGCAACAT
Organism: Multifurca ochricompacta; assembly: GCA_022496185.1. Classification (NCBI taxonomy): domain Eukaryota; kingdom Fungi; phylum Basidiomycota; class Agaricomycetes; order Russulales; family Russulaceae; genus Multifurca; species Multifurca ochricompacta. The sequence goes on from WTXG01000140.1 coordinate 31,382, forward strand.
CAGGTTCTTCCACAGTCTCATCACTTTGGCCTTGAGACACAGGAGGTGCATGTCATTCAGCACCTCATCTATTGTGAAGGCTCAAGAATCATCAGTGGCCAAATGTCCAAGCTGTTTGTCACTCATCATGTGGTGAAGATGACCTGTATATCTTTCCTCCAAATAAACTGGGGCCCCATAGACAGGGCCATCCTTCTTCATGCATCCGGCAACATCCATCCCTCCATTAGTGTAGAAGATGTACTTGGCAATGGTGACTGTTCCATCGGCCATGGTGATCTCGAGAGGAAAGTACATTGATGAGTTCGGATTGTTGGCAAAAAATGGGAACTCAGGGACTTTGTCATCCAACTCCATACCCAATAGATTGTTTGGGTGTGGTTCCTCACAGTGGTTGAAATTGTCATTGGGGTTAGGGGACTGGTTCTTGACTTGCGCTTCTGTGGCTTCATAGTCAATAGGGGAGGAGGGACATGTAGAGGGGTGAGCAGACAGGAAATTCTCAACAACTACAGTGGGAGAAGTGAAAGCATCGATGGCAGTGTTGGCAGCAATGAAAGACATGATGGATTGTATGGTGTTAGAATGTTGCTGGGAGAGCATGTACTGGGGAATTCAATTGGGTTTGGGGTTGTCCCTTTTTAACTGTCTTTGGGCACTTCTGGATGTCAAGTGTGGAACTCTGAGATAAGGACTGGGGCAAAGATATTCCCGGCTGGTTCCCATGAATTGTCAGAGTCTGGGAATCCCTTCCACTTAACTAGGTAGTGCAGTTTATGCCCTCAGCCTTTTTGCCCTGAGTCTAGAATGCACTCCACTTCCCACTCCGCTTCTCTGTCGATAAGGTCAGGTGGAGGTCTTGGGAAGTTTTCCCCATGAATGGAGGTTTCCTTATATGGGGTCAAAAGCTTGGCATGGAAGACAGGGTGGATCTTCCATTTTGGTGGCAACTGTAGCTCATAGGACATGTCTGACAGCTTCCTTTTGATCTGGAAGGGTCTGTGACATCGGGCACTAGCTTGGCTGAGGGGTGTGATGTGTGAATGTTCCTCCCCTTGAGCCATACCCAGTCATTGGCTTGATAAGGTGTGAATGTGCTTGACTGTGCAGTCAGGAGTTGCTGTGCCTTTATCAGGTTGTCATTGGCTGATTGTTGTAATTCTTCCCATTGGCTTATTCATTGGGTTACTGATGGGACATTAGTGGGCTTATCTGTCCATGTGGTGTGCAGAGTCCAGCCCATGATGAGGGAAAAGGGGGTAGCTTTTGTTGTCCCATTGGGCCATGAGTTATGAGCAAACTCCACAGTTGACAGCCATTCTGCCCAGTCATCTTGTTGTCTGTTACACCAGAACCAAAGGTACTGTTCTAACCATTGGTTCATCTGCTCTGACTGTCCATCTGTCTGTGGGTGATATGCCATGGATATATTCTGTGTGATGTCTAATGTCCTGCACAGAGCTTTAGCGAATGTTGATGTAAACTGGGTATCTCAGTCAGATATGATCTTCTTGGGGAGTCCATAGTGGCAGTAGACATGATTCAGGTATAGTCTTGCCACTCCTTCAGCCATGATGGTCTTGTTGCAAGGTATGAACAGGGCCACTTTGGAGCAGTCATGGTCAGTGATTGTGAGGATGCTATCAAAGCCCTGTGACTCAGGTAACTTGACAATGAAGTCCATGGTGATGGTCTGGAATGGGGTTGATGAGATGGGAGTGATAGGGTGTATTGGCAGGATTTTTGGGTGTGTATTGACTTTGTTTGCCTGACATGCTGCACATCCCTTCACATAATCTTTGATGTCCTTTTTCATGTTGGGCCACCAGTAGTCTCATTTGGCAAGGGCATAAGTGTTGGTGATGCCAGGGTGGCTGGCAGAGGGAAGGTCGTGGTGAAAATGGATCACCCCCCTCTTAATGTTGTCACCACTGGTGACAACAAGATGATCTCCATCTTTCCACCAAAGGCTGCAGACCTCTTTTAGGTTGTGTGCATTGGCCCATGAGTGGCATTGTTCTTGGTCCGTATTCTGTGAAACTTGTGCCCACAAGTCCATATCATGGAGACTGACAATGGCAGTTTTTGCAAACACTTCTTCTGGGAGAACAGTGACATTGTCATTGTTGTCCTCCCCTGTATGCATGTCTGGCCTTCATGACAGCGCATCTGCTCATGCATTTTGACTTCCTGCAATGTGCTTTAAGGTGAAGTTGTACTCCTCTAATTCCAGGACTTCCTGTGCCACACATCAACTGATTTTGTGGGGTTCTTTCCAGTATAGTAAGTTGGAGTGATCAGTGTGAATAATCATTTTATGAGAGGTTCCTGCTAGGTAGGGTTGCCAGTGTCATAGTGCCTTGACTATGGCTAAGAGTTCCCTGTCCCAGATGTCGTAATTTTGTTTGGCCAGTGAGAAGGTTTCAGAGTAATATGCCACTGGGTGAAGTATTTGTGAATCATCCCTTTGGTATAACACTGCCCCATTTGCAAAGTGAGAGGCATCCACCTCTAGTTCAAAGGGGTGACTCAGATCAGGTTGGATAAGTACTGGTTCTGAGCCAACCAGGTCCCTAATCTGTTCAAACACCCACTGCTGCACCATTCCCCAATGCCATGGCACATCCTTCTTCAGGAGATCATTCAATGGTTGCACATGCTGAGAATCCCTTGATGAAGCATCGATAGAAGTTGCAAAATCCAATGAACAACCAGACATCCTTGACACAGGTTGGTGTAGGCCATTCTCAGATCCCTTGTACTTTAATAGGGTCCATGCACACCTGTCCTCCTTCTAGGATAACTCCTAGGTACTTGACGCTCTGTTGTTCAAAGGAGCATTTGCTGGTTTGAGGTATAGATCATGTTTGTGCAGTATGTCCAGTACCTGATGCACTTGCTCTTGATGGTGGTTCAAGTCACTGGTAGTGGCAACCAGGATGTGTCCATGTAGACCACTACTTTGCCAGTGAGAATGAGGTCATGGAAGATGTGGTTCATCATGGACTGGAATGTTGCTGGTGAATTTGTAAGACCAAAGAACATGATGTTTGGTTCAAACAACCCTTGATTTGTCTTAAATGCCACTTTACATTGGTCACCCTCTTTGATCCTAACATTGTTGTAGCCCCATCATACATCCATCTTGGAGAAGAGGGACTTGTCTCTCATGGTGTCAATGAGCTCAGAGATAAGTGGCAGGGGATAGGCATTCTTCATGGTGTAGGTATTAATTTGTTGGTAGTCTTGGACTGGTCATAGCTTGCCATCCTTCTTTTTGATAAAGAAGAAGGGTGAGGCATACTGTGACTTAGATGGGCAAATATATCCCTTTTCCAGATGTTCTTCAAGGAACTCTGTTAATGCAACTTGTTCAGATTGGGACAGTGGGTAGATTTTGCAATCTATTGCTGCTGGTGCATCAGGGAGAAGATCAATGGCATGGTCCCATGGTCATGCAGGTGGAAAGCACTGTGACTCTTCTTCAGAGAACACTTTCCAATGCTGATGATAGGCACTTGGTACTATGTCACTGTAAGTTTTTTCTGCTTGCCCCTGTACTGCCTTCTGGGCCAATTCTGATGCCTTGGTGACATAACAGCAACCTGGATCTTCTTCGTCATCTGTACTTGTGGCCTTCACCACGGATGTCTAATTGCATAATCATAGCCAAGCAATGTAATGATGGTTGGATAAAAGTCTTTATCCATCTCGCATCAGTCCAGTTAATCTTTGGTTCAAAGGGCAAGCCATGGGTACCCCAGAATGAGGTCCTCATCTCCTAGGTTGGTAATCAGGAAGCAGATAACCCTTGTTATTTCTCCAACTTGGATGTTCAGATCTGTGTAGTGTGTAATTTTTCTGGCACAATTAGCCATTCCATCAATGTTCCAGATGTTCTTTTCCTGAGGGAGTGCCAGCATCCCCAAGCCCAAAGTCTTGACTAGTCACAGACTAATAAAATTGTCTGTGGCTCCAGAGTCCACTAAAATATCTTGATCAGCTGTCCTCTGTGTAGTTTGAAATGAACTGGTATTTTTAACAACTTGAATTGACTAGTATACACAGAGGTAACATGGAATGCTTGTGCCCAGGCGATGGGGTAGAGCTTAACAAAAATCCTTTTTTGTGAATGCCTTTTCAACTAGGATGGTGCACACTTCCTTGCTTTCCTTCATCATGTTTGCCCATATATCATGAGCTTTCTCTTCCTTGGTTCATTTGTCCACAGTGGATGGATTGTTCTGAGCAGGAGCTGCAGGTGTCATAGTTGCCTCTGCAACCCATACTCCCTTCTTTGGGCAATCTTTGGACATATGTCCTTGTGCCTTGCAGTGGAAGCATTGTCCTTCTTTCATCAGTGTCTGCCATTCATCCTCTGTCAGTGCAGCCCTTGCCCACATTCTATCCACAGAGGTGTCCATTTTGTTGGGATCCCTTTGAGCAGTGTGTACTGGTTTAACTCCAAACACTGCTTTCCACTGATCTCTTGTTTTTCCTTTCTTTGTATCAACTCCAAAACACATTTGGAAGTCAAGATAATCTTGTTGCTGCCTTCAAGCAGCATCAACCCATCCATCCCAGTCCTGGGGGTGGTGGAACTGGATGATGTTTTTGACCAATGGGTTGGGTAATCCTTGTGAGAAGAGGTCCAATGTTGCCTCCTGTCTGTATCATATCCTGCCCTGTTGGCCAGGCTTCTGAATTTTGCAACATATGCATCCAAGTCCCCTTTTTCCATTTTCAGGGACTTCAGTTCCCAAGCAGCCTTCTGCTTGGCTTGCCCATCAGTGAAAGCATCCTTAAACCACTGGGCGATTGTCTCCCAAAGACCTTTGCTAGTGGTTTGATGCCCACTCTCAATTTGTTCATTTAACCACTCCAATTGCTCCATGGTCCAGTCATCCACTGCTTCCCCTCGGATCAGGGAGAGGAATAAGTTGGCACATTGGAATGGGTTGATTATCTGAGGAACATCATGATTGAAGTTCTTGAAGGTTGTAAATTCCAACATGAACTTTTTGCTTTGGGACCGTCCCTGTGAATGTCTGGGGCAGCACCCCCAATAGTCATCCTGAAGGGGGAGGGATATTTGGTGGTGCAGCTACTGGGGCTGGTGGGGCAGGGTCTGGGAGCTGGGCAGTGATGGTCGACATATTTTGGTAGAATGGGGTAGTGGTGTCGGTGGATTGTATAGATATCTGGGGAGTTGTCAAAGCAGGGGCTCTGATTGTGACAACTGTGGGTGCAACCAGAAACATAGTCACTGCTAATGCCAGTGCGTCTTCACTGGTTTCTTCTACATACTCTTCTGGTTCAGAGTCTGTGACAATGGCCAGGGGATTCTCTCTCCATGGTCCTAGTCCAAATTCGGGTGGGGCAGGTCCTGTAGTGACCCAAGAGTGTCAGCTGTCTGAGTATCAGATACAATACCAAACTCTTTTCTTGTCATCATATTCTACCAGTTGGTATCTTCCATCATGATAGACATAGTATCCAAACTCAGATTCAAAATCTTTCCAGGTGGCAGAGCCAAGTACTTGTTGTGAAAGATTATTCTTGTCTCTGTGTTTGATGAGTTCTTCTTTAAAGAGGGTCTGACTGCAGCTGGAAGCCATGATGAGAGACTCAACTTGATGTTACATCTGGTGTGGGACATTCCACACAACTTGTGTGACAGTGCGTTTATTCATAGTCAGGTAAGAAACCAATAAGGTCTCTTGGAGTCAAGGGAATGAGTCAGAGTCAAAGGGGGCTGCTCCCTAAGACAATGTTGAGTGGAAGAGTGCCAAAAGCACTGAGACAAACGAGTCAAGGTTTCAAAGGGAATGTCTGGAAGACAAGCACCAATGTATTCAATAAGTCGAGTCTGAGGTCTACAGTGTAGCTACAGCAGACTTATATATGTAATCAAATGGGTGTCTATGAGATAAGGATTGCAGAGTCAAGTGGGCCCAAATATACAAAAGTGGAGGGTGTTAAGCCTGGCTTCTGATAGGGAATTAAGTAAGTGTCTGGTCATAAAGATAAGGAGATAAGGGAGCAATCATAGGTAAAGACAAGTCAACAAAGATAACTACAGTCACAGGGATGGAAGCAGAGCATGTGATGGATCCCAGGAAGGGGACATAATCAGGAAGTGCATCATAGGTGGAAGTGTAGGGTTCGCATTGGGGTAGGGCATAGCACGAGTCCAGGTAACTTGTGAGTTTTTTGAGTAGAGCTGTGGGAAAACTTGCAGGTATTGATACTCGCAGATCCGGGTGATCTGTGGGAAAATACTCATGCAGATCCAGGTATTGATTTTGGCACCCTGGGTACCTGCATGGGTACTCACAGAATACTTGTGGGAATATTATTATATAAAATTATTTTTTTACTAGGCTCATCAACCTAGAACAGAAATGGCTGAAACATGGATTGAACCTAAGACGTCTGGGAACAAGCTCAGTCCAGTGCTCTAACCACTAAGCCACCCAGCCTCACTAGTAAAGACACACAATATATTATATATAGGGTTATGCAGAATTGTGAATGTGTTTTGATCTTATCACTTGTATTATCTTAGATGTATATCTTTAGTATCTAATTAATTGTGAACACATTTTTGATCTTATCACTTAGATGTACATTCCAAGTATCTAATTAGTTGTGAATGCATTTTTGATCTTATCACTTAGATGTACATCCCAAGTATCTAATTAATTGTGAATGCATTTTTGATCTTATCACTTGTATTAGATGTATATCCTAAGTATCTAATTAACTGTGAACGCGTTTTTGATCTTATCACTTAGATGTACATCCCAAGTATCTAATTAACTGTGAACACATTTTTGATCTTATCACTTAGATGTATATCCTAAGTATCTAATTAATTGTGAATGCGTTTTTGATCTTATCAATTAGGTGTGATCCCGGCATCTCTGTACCGATGCATGCCAATGTGTGCATTCTTAAGCCTACCTTCCTAGATAGGAAGGCAATGCATGGTCTGATTGGCGCGCCCCACACTTTGCGTTTTTTTGCATTTTTTTGCATTTTTTCACATTTCTATAGATATTGTAACTGATTCTTGTTTTATTTTGGATTGGATGCATGATCTGACTTGAAACTTCATGGGATTGTAGTAATATATATATTCTTTCTGTGTATGCAAGATGAAGATCTCTGGCTGCCTCAAACCTTACAAGTAAACCTACAAGTATACCCACGAGTACTCGGATCCATGTGAGTATAGGACTCATGGCTCCAGGTGATCCATGGGAACATACTTGTGCGGATCTGAGTATGGGATTATCTAATCTAAATACCCACAAGTTCAGATCTGGGTAACTCATGAGTGCACTCATGCTAGGCCCTAATGCCACCCATGTGGTCAGTGCAGCCCTTACAGGTTTCTTTGCACCTATAGATGTCCCCAAGATTCAGACAAGGAGAACTACACCCTGGATGATTGTAATGTAGCTGACAATTATTTGGACTTGGTGCAGGATGATGATGGTATGAGTTGCTTCTAGCCAGGTCTGCTAGAACCAGAAGAGGCAGTGATGTTATGACCCTTGCCGAGTGACCCCCTTTTCTTTACCCTTCCCAATGCAAATCCTCTTCTCCCACCCACATTACACTTTCTGATCATGTCCCCTTCCTGGGACCCATCATGTGCATTACTCCCATCCCCATGACTGCCTCTTCATCTGTTGACTCATTGTTTGCCTATGATTGTTCTCTTATCTTCTTATCTCTAAGACTGGACACTTACTTAATTCACTATCAGAAGCTAGGATGTATGCCATCCACTTTCATATATTTGGGCCCACTTGACTCCATTATCCTTATCTCATAGATGCCCACTAGATTACATATATAAGTCTGCTGTAGCTACACTGTAGACCTCAGACTCAACTTATTGAATACATCGGTGTTTGTCTTCTGGACAAGTCCCTTGAAACTCAGTACAGTTCATCTCTGTGCTTTTGGCACTTCTCCACTCAACATTGTCTTAGGGTACAGCCCCTTTGACTTTGACTCATCCCTGTAAACTCAAAGAGGCCTTATTGACCTCTTATCTGATCATGAACAAATGCTGTCACACAAGTCATGTGGAACATCCCACACCAGATGTAACAGTAGAGATAAGATAACAAAATACTCACTTCAGTTATGTTGGTCAGAACTGAAGTGAACTGTACAGTAAAAGCATCCTTTAAATACTGTAAATGAGTGTGCTTATAGTAGCCAAGATAGAGAAGGATTGTGTCTAATCAAGTAAGGTATCATACTATTCACAGGAAGGTGAAACACAGTCCATGTGCTACTGCACAACACACAACTCACTTTTTAGTACCACACACTTAGCAATTGATCTGACCTGGCCATATTGATCCATTTCTGGCAGTAACCCCCAGGTATCTTCATTGGTACCTGTACCCATACCTTGATAAAGCTTCACTTGATTCTGTCTTGATTGTTGATCTTGACAGTTGAACTTGGATCCTGAACAATGTCTTGAACCTTGACACAGCAGGCACCTGGCTGTGACATCAAGGGGAAGATAGATGGTATCAATGTCATGCCACCCTTCTGCTTGAGCATTGTCACTAAGGGTACTGATAAGGGAAGGGGGTACAAGATGGAGAGCTGGGCTTCTCTATGGAGTTGAAATAGGTGGTTGAATTGTCTTTGAATGTGCTGGAGGTGCTCTTCTCTTTCTGTGGGGAAGGACACTATGTTACCAGACCAAGGGGCTTTTTTATTTACTAAGTTCCTCTACAGTTAGGTTTACAATGTACTGTCTAGAGGTTGGTATTGAAATCTATATCTTCAAAGCAAGGGTAACCATGTGATGGGTGGATAGGGAACAGGGGAACAGGGTTGGTGGGTAGGCAAAGAGAGCAAGTGAAGGGGAAGAGTTCTGGGTGGTCTGCAATTGTGTTGTGAACCACAAAGTATCTATCCTCCACAAAAACTCTGGTGTCAGCAAAATTCAAGGCACCAAAAAGACAAATGAATCACCTGTCCAGAAGATTGAAGCCTTGAAGCAGTGCTCTGGCTCCACTGAAGATGTCTTGCAATTCAGGGGAAAGGGTGCAATGTAGACAGGTGATGGAAATGTTCCAGGAATAGATGAGAAGGCCTTGGGGGAATGTAAGAATGTTGGGGGCCAGATAACTGATCTTAGTGCAGAGATTGAGGTTTACAAGGTGGGGGGAGGGGTAATAAGGGGAATGCAGGAAGTGATCAATTTGAGGGTGAATAGGAATGTTATGGAGGTGAGGAAAATGGAGAGGAATGAGCACACCAGGAAGGTAATTAACTCAATCATAGAGCACATCCAGATAAGAGGGGAAGCAGTTGAAAAGGCTGACTCCCCTTGAGAACTGAAGGGGCACCCAAGACTCTTGATTGTCAAACAGGCATGAGGTGCAGCATACTGACTGTAAGTGGTTAGCGGGTTAGGCTAGAACAAGTTATACTTCAGAGGTTTGAAGGAAACTCTATATGCTATACTACACACTAGAACAAGTTATCTACAAGAGACGGTTAGTTATTGGTAAGTAGTAACAAGTAATAGGACTACACTTCAGAGGTTTGAAGGAAACTCTGAAGTGTAAGAGACAAACAGACACCCTTATATACATTCCAAGGGATGGTCTGTGCACTGGGAATAAGTCCACAAGTGCCAGACAAAGTCCAAACAATAAACAAGAGGGAATAAGGCCATTGGCCAGTAAGGAATCACATGCTTGTACATCTTTACTAAGGTACATCAGTCAGCTACTGTGGAATGTGAGAAAGAAAGTAATAATGATATAGTAAAAAGTCTGAAACTCCAATATCTAATCTAGTCCACAAAGTAGCTAATCTAATCTCCTGATGCCTGAAGCATCACCGAACATGTCCTGTGTTCAACATTGATGACTGTCAAGCAAATGGTAAACAAGAAACTGGTGAGGATTGGTTGGATGGTCAAGGCACAGAGGACAATGAAGGTGAAGAGTAAGTGAATGCAATTCATCCAGCACTTTGATAAATCATGTGATGTAAAGTAAACAACAGCAAATTCTGTTGAACCAAGATAGTGGTACAGAGGTTCTGGGATAGCAGTTCAACATGATTACAATCAAGTCACCTTACTCTCCCCCACCACTGACATCCCTAAAGTGGTAGTATTGTCACACAACATCCTAAAAGTGGTATTATTGTCACACAACTATGATTTGTAATAGTTTTTATTTTAAAAAGGAGAGTTATCAAACAAAATATCATTACAAATCAGTAGGAATAAGTTCAGATAACTCTTAGCAAGTCACCTTATTCTCCCCCATGCTGACAACCCTAAAGTGGTATTATTGTCACATGACCATGATTTGTAATAATGTTTATTTTTAAAAAGGAAAGTTATCAATGAAATATCATTATAAATCAGTTGGAATAAGATAAGATAAGAACTTTGGTGTTCTTGCATGTTCTCACTACTGTATGTCTAGCTATTTTATGACTTTTATTGTGTATCATGTGTTCTCATCAGAACGTGTGGGTCTAGAGTGGTAGAACATTGCAGTGCTCATTTCTGGTTGCCATGTAGTTGGTGATAATCCTCTTGTTGTCCTCATCTGCCTCTCTTTTTTTATGCAAGTCTGTGCTAGCCTCAAGAATGAGCTGCCCTCTCATTCCAGCACTTGGAGCATATGGTGGTCCCTAAATTGGACCTGGTACTTCAGTCCTTCAAGAAATTCTCCAATAACCTTGATATTCTCATTTTCGGCCTCTTCAAACATCGAACCCTCTTGCAATGCTAGTTGGAAATCTTGTACTTCATCATCATCATCATCATCACCATTGTCATCATTGTCATCATTGTTGTCATTGCTGGCATCCTCTCTCTTGCCATCATCTGCTCCAGGGGCCACCTTATCTATTCTTGTAACATTTTGAGGTGCTGAGAGATCTTCACTATGTGGTTTCAAGAGGGGGTGACTCCATATTGGGGCTGTCTGCTGACACCTTACTTCAAGGAAGAACAGTGGTGAAACTGGCTGAACAGCTTGAACAAGATGTTTGCAGAGAAGGAACCAGTTCAGTACCATCACAGGACAGGTACAGATCCACTGCTTTACATCTGGCTGATAAGCTTCATTAATAGGCATTGTTATAGGCATTTTCAATAGTTTCTTCCAATTTTGCTTGAATTGCTTACACCATGATGGGAGCTCTCAATAATGGCCAGTATCTGTAAGTAAGCATTCTAACTTTTGATAATACAATGGTGCAAGTTTGGTGATCAGAATCCAGACTAGAAGATCACACCACAGCATGTGAAAGTGATGGAGGAAATCACACTTTATTTGTCACCAACTGGATCAAAGGTAAGTCTTGGAATTCTCAACAGCTGATCCATACTTACTGGCTTTCTAAAATCATTGTTGTTTTCAAGACAGGTATTTCTGGATGTGCTGACTGCACCCACAGCTCCCACCAGCCCTTTTGATACCAGTTTTCCCAAAGGTATGCCCATGCCTCTTGTAAGTCATACTTAACACAGAACCTGTACATTTGCTGAACAGCCCACTTCTTGATCCCCTCAGGACTTGGGTGTGTGTACCCTGGAATCAATGGATGGGCACAGTAATGCCTTTCTAGCATCATGACAATTGGCTGGTGGTAAATGGCCAGGCAAAAATTCTGTTGGGTTTCATTCTGTACCCCCTCCTTGTCTTCATCATCGCTGTTTTCAGGCTCATGTGGAATGATAGGTCTTTGTGACAAGGCTGGTGTGATGCAGAGGGGGGTACCTTGATGGTGATACATAGGTCCTTAGTTACCTGAGTTTCTTTATCAGTGTCATGATGATGTGATTTATGAGCAGGAGCAGGTTCTGGTGCTGATGTCAATGGTGCCTTTCATGCAGGAATAGTGATGGACAAAGTATTGGATCCCCCTGTGATCATGTTCCAGGCACTTGTCTGTGCTTGTGTAGGGCATATGTTTTCTATATCATCAGGTACACTGCCCTCATATTCTTCAGGATCAATGCATCCAAGAGGGATAAACATCATGTCAATGAATGGAAACTCTATGTGGGCCTGCTGAACATTGTATGGCATTGTGGCAAGTTTTGCCTGATGCAGCTGACTCTGCACTGCTTGATGGAAGTGCCACCAGCATAAGTTGATCTTCATGTTCCAGACTTCTTTTGCCATGCTGATTTCTGCCATGTCTTTATCAACATGCATGAAGACTGGATTTATTTGATATGCCTCTTTGATGCATGTAGCCCATCCTGCAAGTGCTTTCTTTCATTTCCCCTGCTCTATTGATGTTGCAGTCAACAGAAGGCAATATGACACTGGAAAGCCTGCATTATCGTGCTCTGCCATCACACTGTATAGCTCAAGATGCTTCAAGTTTGTATTATCTGGATGGATTTGTAAGCTTACTTTCCAAAAGTTAGATATGATATGCTTACATGTTGCATCAAGTCCTACTTTGATTATCTTTCCATGCAATGGCTTCTTGATCTTTTTCATACCCCAACAAAGCATATCAACCCCTTCAGGAATGTTCTTCAGTAAGAAAACATCAACATCATTGTGATATTCATTAAGAAGCTTTCATGCTGAAGGTAGCTGTAGGTGATCACAATGCCAGAATATCTGGCTCATCTGGATCCAAGCTGCATGGATCTGTGCTGATGTTATGGATGGATATGTTGCCTGCACCTTTGTGACCATTGCAGCAGGTGTTAACCATTCAACGTTCTCTTGTAATTGTATCCATGGCACCAGGTGGCAGGGCAACATCAATGTAATGTACATGCTTCATGTGATGTTCAAGTTGAATGGTGATTGTCTTATCCCCTCCTGGCATGTGTCCTTGGCAAGTAATATGTAGTTGACTGCAGCATGGGTACCACTTCATTCTGACATTATTGTGATGTTGCACATTTGGCACTTTGGAAACCGTTGATTTCTTCTTTCTTGCTTCATCCTGGCTGCACCAAAGCCACATTCAGTGCCCCATTTGCAGTTGCTTATGATCCTTCACACTAATCCAGTAAATGTCATATAATTATAGCATTGGGCATACCACTCATGTAAATCTATACCCTGTCACCCTCCAGATTTCCTTAACAATCATGTCAATGTGCTCTCTATCAGAAACCAGTGGGTCATTTGGAACAGTGAAAGTTCCTCTAAACTGTATATTGTGATATGCTCTAAATTGCATTTGAAGGGAGCTGTCAGGGTGGTGGTTCTGTCAGAGGGTAGTTCTCCCTTATTTTTCCAAGTGTAGCTCCTTCTGTCTGAACCAATTCTGTTCATTATAGTCTCACCTGACCACAAGATCCTTTTCCAGTCATCCACTGTCCAATTTTCATGGTAACCACTCTCTGACAGAACCACCACCCTGACAGTCAAGCATGGAGGAGGAAGAACTTATGGTATGGGGCTTGTATGGGATGAAATGGACTAGGAATGCTTACAGGGGTTTAGGGGATCATGAATCCATGCCAGTACTATGATATTTTGGATGGTGGAGTGGTGGAAAGGTTTGAAAAGTAAGAAATGGTGGAGGGTGAAACCATGTTTCAGCAGGACAATGACCCAAAACACAATTCCAAGAAGGCAAACCAGTGGTTTAAAGACAAGAATATTGAACCCTGGTATGGACAGCCCAATCCCTTGAAATATTAGCCCCATTGGACACCTCTGGGTGGATCTGAAGATGGATCTTAACCAGTCAAGAGGGTACCTGAGTTGTAGGAGAGGGTGGTGGAGGAGTGGAATAAAAATGCACCAGAATGATGGCAAAAGGTTATAGAAATGATGACTAAAAGGATTCAAGGAGTTACCAAGGCAAAAAGGGGTGAAATAAAGTAGCAATTGGGCAGATAGTGGATTTAAAATGTGGGTCAAAAAACTGTCCCAATGATTGATTGATTTGATTTGATCATAAAATGCTTATATGATGTCCAATTGATTTGATCCAAATTGGGCATGGTAGCCAGGAAGCAGGGCATTCAGACATACAGCCACACCATAACCAGATTCCTAATTGCTGAGGTGCTATAGAGTGAATACTAGAAATGGTGCAAACATTGGGACAGTTTTTTGACCCACTGTAGATAACAAGGCCCCCAACTTCCCCTTCTTCACCAATAACCCAAACTCATCCATGTTTTTCCCACTTGAAATCCCCACTGGTGATGGAACCAAAGTCACAGCTAAGTACATCTTCTATACCAATGGAGGAATGGATGTGGCAGGATGTATGAAGAAGGACAGTCTGGTATATGGTGCACCCATTTATCTGGAAGAAAGGGAGACAGGTCATCTCCACCATACCATGAGTGATGAGCAGCTCCAGCACCTCACTGCCAATGACCCTCGTGCTTTTGCCATTAATGAGGTGCTGAATGACATGAGACTGCCATGTCTCAAAGCCAAAGTCATGCAGCTGTGGAAGACATTGAAGTTATGAACCACCCTCAATCAACAGTATCAGGAGTACACAAAGCAAATGACAAGACTTAGTAGTGGGATATTCCAGGTTGAACAAGAATTGGGAAATATATGAAAGCAATTGGAGTCAGGAGATGCATACCAAAATATTGTGGAAAGGTACACCAACACATATTCTCAACCCCTCCCCCCACAGTCCTTGGGTGTGGCATCCATGCTGCTGCCCAACCATTTTGAGATGCCATGCATGCACAAGAACCCCAACAATATGCTGTGCTGGCAATGTGATAGCAAGTATCACCTGAGCTGGGTATGTCTGCTCAACTGCAAGTGGTGTCATCACTGCCACAGCAGTCTTCATTGGAGCCATCACTGCATTTTCCAACACATGGGTGTGGCACCCACCATCATCAATCCATCAGGATGGTGCAGTAAGTGTCTCACTCACAATGCTGGACATCAAGAAATTGATTGTCCTGTCTACAACATGTGCAGACAGTGCACCCATCATGGCCCCTATGGATTCCTCCACACCCATCAATGCCCAATCAAGACAAACCATACCCTGGATGATTGTAACATAGTGGATGATTACTTGGACCTGGTACAGGATGATGATGGTGCACATTTCTAGCTGGGTCTGCTAGAACCAGAAGAGGGGGTGATGTTATGACCCTTGTGTCTGCCCAGCCACCCTGTTTTCCTTAATCTATGTGACACAGACCCTTCTATGCCATCTGGACTTTCCTTCCTGATCACATCTCCCTCCTATGTTCCCCCTCATGACTTATCCCCATGACTGACTTGTACTTGGATTGATACTTGTTTGCCTATGTCTACCCTTATCTCCTATCTTCTTATCTTCTTATCTTACAAACTGGACACTTACTTAATTCCCTATCAGAAGCCAAGCTCTATGCCCTCCACTTCTGGATATTCAGGCCCCACTTCCCTCCATACTTTTAGCTTAGATAATCACCACCTCCTTACATATATAAGTCCACAGTATCTACCTTGTAGACCCCAGACTTGACTTATTGAATGCATTGGTGTTTGTCTTCTGGACAGTCCCCTTGAACCTCAACTTAGTTGTCTCAGTGCTTTTGGCACTCTTCCACTTACCATTGTCATTGGGAACAGCTCCCTTTGACTTTGACTCATCCCATCTCCTCCAAGAAGTCATTAATGGCTTCTTAAACTTGAACCTTTGAAACACTGTTGCACAAGCCATGCAGAACATCCCACACCAGACATAACACACTGGTTCTGATGGAAGGTTCCATAGTCACACATCAGGCATCTAGATAGATAGATAAGAACCCTGATGACTAAGCTAGTCCAGCATGTATATATACCCTAGCTAGTCTTGCTCAGATGGTTCCCCATCTTGAGCTTTTATGTCAATCAGAAGTCTTGTGGACCTTTACTTCCTTCCTTGTGTCTCACCACCCAAACTTGTCCCTTTGGTGCTTTGTCCTTTGTGACTTAGTACACTGAGCTTGTGACCTTGGTTGACTCCATCATTGGATCTATTGACTCCACATCATTCCAAGATCATCCCAACCTTGTCTCTGTGACCTAGCTGCCTGCACTCAACTGCATATGCCCCTCTGAGCATAACAATCAGTCTCAGTTACATGCAGTTTGTGACATAGCCAGTTCCTGGTTCAAGCACATGAGCACTATTACAATAACCACATAGGACTAGTTCAAACCAGGTTTGAACCAGACCTCCAGTCCACTTACAGGGGAGATAGCTATCATATAAGTGTTATCAAATAACAAAATCATCTACTAGTCATTATCCAGTAAGTATCAAAGACAATGGGCTGGGGGATCTGTTGGCTTTAAATGCATCCCAATAAAGGGACCTTATGCCAGACATTCTTAAGCCCACCTTCCTAGATAGGAAGGTAATGCACAATCCAATCAGCACACCCTGCATTTCATGTTTTTTTGTGTTTTTTTGTGTTTGTATAGATAACACAACTGATTCTTGTCTCAATTTAGATTGGACACATGATCTGACTTGAAATTTTGTAGGATAGTAGTTATATGAATATAGTTTCTGTATAAGCAATTTTGAATGTATCTGATGGCCTCAAGTCCTACAAATGCATCATTTTCCACATTCTGTGCATTCTGTGCAGTTTTCAACAGGCATCTTTCATGTTATCTACATTATATGACAGCATTATATTATAGCAAAGGCATTGTGAATTTAATGACATAAAAAGACTGGTTAAGACCAGTCAAGACCAGTTTTTATCAGTCTTCTGGTGATGCTTGAAGTGTAAGACTGGTAACTGCATGAAGTGAAAAGTCCATTAACTGTAACCACAGTTCAGTCTTTTTTTGGTTAGGTTCAGTCCAGTTCCAGTTATTTTTCAGTTAAGCTAACCAGACCTTCACACCCTAGTTCCATCTAGCTTATCCTTCCTGATCATGTCTCCTTCTTATGCCTATCCCCATGGTTTGTCCCCATGACTGTGTATATGTCTGTTTACTATATGCTTATCTCTGTTGATTGTCTTTCTTATCTTTTATCTGTTTATCTTTATGACCAGACACTTACTTAATTCCCTATCAGAAGCCAGGCTTTATGCCCTCCACTTCTGGATATTTGGGCCCCACTCCCCTCTGCAATAACATCTTAGATAATCACCTCTTACTTATGTATATAAGTCCATCATATCTACCCTGCAGACCTCAGACTTGACTTATTGAATACATCAGTGTTTGTCTTTCAGACAAGTCCCTTGAACTTCAGACTTAGTCATCTCAGTGCTTTTGGCACTTCTCCAATCAACATTGTCTTAGGGAACAGCCTCTTTGACTTTGACTCATCCCATCTCCTCCAAGGGGTCTTTAACAACTTCTTATTTAAAACCAAATGAACACTGTTGCACAAGTTGTGTGGAATGTCTCACACCAGACATAACATATAATGTGTATATATACCATAGCTAGTCTCGCTCAGATGTTCCCCATCTTGAGCTCCTGTGACAATCAGAAGCCTAGTGGACTTACTTGTTCTTCCCTTCCCTGCATCTCATCACCTGGACTTGTCCTCCTTGGTGCATTGCCTTCTGGGTCATGTACACAGAACCTTGTGTGGACTTGAACATTGTTGGGGTGACTTGTGAGCACTTTGACCCAAGATTGACTTTGGCCTTGTCCCTGTGACCTCACTGCCTGCACTCAATTGCATATGCCCCTCTGAGTGTAACAAGGACTACCTTGACTTCCAGATACAATTTGGAGTCAACACCAAGAAGGGGAAGACTAGAGACCAGTGGAAGGCAGTGTTTGGAGTCAAACCAGTACATAATGCTCAGAGGGACCCAAATGTGATGGATACCTCTGCAGATAGGACTCAAGCCAGGGATCTGCACAGAGAATGTACTGAAGGTGCAAAAGCTCTTATCTGCACAGCCTACCCACTTCACACCTTATCAAGCCAATGACCAGGTCTGGCTCAAAGGATGAAATATTCACATGTGACCTTGTTGATGGCAAAGCAGAGTGGGAGGTGGAGTGAATTCTAGACTCATTGAGAAGGGGAAGAGGGCACAGACTCCATTACCTGATCAAGTGGAAGGGATTCCCAGACTCTGACAGTTTGTGGGAACCAGCAGAGAACATCTTTGCCCTGACCCTGATCCAGGAGTTCCATTTACAACATCCTAAAGTGCCCAGAACAGTTAAAAGAAACAACCATACCCAACACATTCCCCAGTACATGCTTCCCCAGCAATGTCCTATCAACCAGAAATCCACTATGTCTTTCTCCACTTTCCCCATTGCCACCAATGCAGCCATTGACACCTTCCCCATGGCTAACCCCTCTTCCCATCCTCTTTCCCCCATCAACTATGAGGCTGCCAAAGCTAGAGTTAAGCAGCAGTCCCCAAACCCCAATGACAACTTCACCCATTCCAAAGAACTGCACCCCAATGACCTGTTGGACATGGAGCTACAGTGGGTCAAAAAACCATCCCTGTTACATCTGGTGTGAGATGTTCCACACAACTTGTGTGACAGCATTCATTTGGCTTCAAATAAGAAGTCATTAAAGACCCCTTGGAGGAGATGGGATGAGTCAAAGTCAAAGAGGCTGTTCCCTAAGACAATGTTGATTGGAGAAGTGCCAAAAGCACTGAGATGACTAAGTCTGAAGTTCAAGGGACTTGTCTGAAAGACAAACACTGATGTATTCAATAAGTCAAGTCTGAGGTCTGCAGGGTAGATATGATGGACTTATATACATAAGTAAGAGGTGATTATCTAAGATGTTATTGCAGAGGGGAGTGGGGCCCAAATATCCAGAAGTGGAGGGCATAAAGCCTGGCTTCTGATAGGGAATTAAGTAAGTGTCTGGTCATAAAGATAAACAGATAAAAGATAAGAAAGACAATCAACAGAGATAAGCATATAGTAAACAGACATATACACAGTCATGGGGACAAACCATGGGGATAGGCATAAGAAGGAGACATGATCAGGAAGGATAAGCTAGATGGAACAGAAGGATCTGTGTCATGTAAATCAAAGAAAAGCAGATGGCTAGGCAAGGGTTGTAACATTCTAACAGCTTAGTCATCCAGGTACTATCTAACTGCCTGTGGTTCTAGGCATGTGACTATGGAACCTTCCATCAGAACCACACCACCATCTTCCCATGTCAACTAAGGTTCTGCAGCCTTCTGAACACAAGGCATCAAACCTTACAGTCACATGATCTTCTATCTTACCTCATGCCATTCCTTCTAGTCTTCTTTGTGGGACACCTGACTAATCCTTTGGCACTCTCCACTCTGTGGGTGCTTATCCCAACCAAGACAGACCAAATGCTTCACAATAGTTGTTGTGACTGTGTCCCCTGTGTCTGGCTGTGTAATGCTGGGTATGTTGTGACAGTCCTGCTGCTGTCCTTCCTACATCTATCCCCAAAGCCAATCCCTGTGACTCCCCTTTGACATTGTTTACTTCATGCTTACCATTGTTTGGTCATCCCCCTATCACTTTATCTCTTATCTCTAAGACCAGACACTTACTTAATTCCCTATCAGAAGCCAGGCTTTACACCATCCACTTTCATATATTTGGGCCCACTTGATTCCATGATCCTTATCTCATAGATGCCTGCTGAATTATGTATATAAGTCCACTGTAACTACATTGTAGACTTCAGACTTGACTTATTGAATACATTGGTGTTTGTCTTCTGGACAGTCCCCTTTGAACCTTGATCTAGTTGTCTCAGCACTTTTGGTGCCTTCCACTTAACATTGTCTTAGGGAACAGCCCCTTTGACTTTGACTCGTCCCTTTTACTCAAAGAGGTCCTATTGACTTCTTATCTGAAACCCACAAAACCAAAGCTGTTGCACAAGTCATGCAGAACATCCCACACCAGACATAACAGAGGAGACAGGATGAGTCAAAGTCAAAGGGAGCCATTCCCAATGACAATGGTAAGTGGAAGAGTGCCAAAAGCACTGAGACAACTACAGTAACCCACAAAACTGTTCCAATGTTTGGCTATCCTGAAGAGATTGACCTACCACACAATGAGAATAATTTCCAAAATTAGTAGAAATTGGTAGAGGATAGTGTAGCATCTAAGCTTCAATTAGAGCCTATACTGATGTCAATTGAGTCAGTGGTTCATGATATATAAAATGTTTTGTGTAGCAATGTCATTAGAATGGTTTTGTGGCCTATTGCACTTATGATGGAATGGGGGTGTATGATATGGGAGGGGCCAGGTATGGCTTGAAAATTTGATGGGAGGATGGATGGGCATATTATGTTGATAGAGGAACCCATTAACAACTTCTGAAGTGCTCTAGTCACTTCCACATCTGTGTCTGCCCTGCCAGAGGAGATAAGGCAAACAGCATGCTGAGCATTTCTCTCTGTCAGCTCCTTGGTCTCCCTCCATTTGACTTGGGATGGTAAGGGCAGTATTGTATGACACATCTGGAGATGATAATAGTGCCATGGCCAGTCATAGTTGACACTTTAAGGGCAGATTTGCCTGAAGTGAGGAGGGAGAATGTGAGTCCTTTTGGCAGCAGAGAGGGCATGCATGGTAAGAAGCAAGTGTTGTTGATGATTATTTGGTGTATGTTAACTTATTTAACATTGTCACATGACTGTCAATGCATTCCCATGACCACCAGATACCAGTTTTGTCATCTCACATGTTGGCCACAAAACTGTTCCAATGATAATGCCTCACAAAACATTTTATATATCATGAACTACTGATCCCATTGACATTATTATAGGCTCTAATTGAAGCTTAGATGCTACAGTATCCTCTACCAATTACTACTAAGTTTGGAAATTATTCTCATTGTGTGGTAGGTCAATCTCTTCAGGATGGCCAAACATTGGAATGGTTTTGTGGGTTACTGTACCCTCTCAACCAGAATTCTGGTTGAGATTATTTTGGGACTACAAAGTGCATATCATCCAATATAAGATCAAGCTACTTACTTACCTTTCACTCCAGTCTTTTCAACCTCATCTCTCACCTCATGCCTAAATCACCTATTCTCCACTCACCCTCACTCCTCTCTGTCACCTCAAGCACCACACAGGCTTCCAAGAAGGCTGTGAAGTCTGTCAAACATGCTGTCAGACATGGTGCTGCTGCTATTTCATGCCCATTCAAATTGCCAAAGTCATTAAGTTCTGGTGGATCTGTTGCAGGTGATTCATGTATGTATTTCTTCTTCATTTGTCTGTTTTAATTTACATCTATATTGCAGTTAACAATGGGAACTCAACCAGGGAGCTGTCTGTTATTGAAATTGACAAAGAAGAAGATGGCAAATCTATAGATGAAACACCAGAACAACAAGAACTCAGTAAGTCCTGTCCTTCTGTTGGACCTATTTCAAGTGCTGATCCATTTGTATTGCAGAGTGTCTGCAGAAAACCTGGCACTCACCATCTACAGTTTCTTCAAGAGTGATGTCAAGATTGACACAGAGAACAATCAATTATTCCATTTTTTCAAGTGTGCTGCCAAACACTGCAAATCCAAGGGTGGTGGGGTTCACCATTTTCAAGACTCACAAGATCATGCTGCCACCTCAAACCTGAAAGCCCATGCAATTAAGTGCTTTGGAGCTGATGCAGTTGATGCTGCATTCAAGAAAGCTTCCTCTGGTGCCCAGGATGGCTCAATCTTTGCATCTTTTGCCCAACTTGGTCAAGCTTCACAGTCAATCAGCCATTGTGCACATACAACTTATGAAACAAGGTTTGTCATTTGTTTTACTGTACTATCATGTCTCTAACTCTTAACCTCCAACCCAGGGCCCACATAGCCAGGTGGTGTGCTGAGAGTAACTGTGCAATGAACATTGTTAATGATCATGAATTTCAACAACTAATGAAGGCAGGGCGCCCAGGTACTTCTCTTCCAACCCCAATGACAGTGGTGCATGATGTCAAGCTCTCCTTTGAGAAGTGTCAAGCACACATTAATAAAATTCTCAAGGTAACCTTGATTTTTCTATCCATGCTAACTATACTCATACATTTTCAGGAGCATTCAGGTCATGTTCACTTTGCAACTGATGCTTGGACTTCACCAAACCATCATGCATTTGTGGCATGGACAGTTCATTTGCACCATGAGGGTCACCTGTTGGCCTTTGTTTTGGATATCACAGAAGTTCCTGAGATAAGTTTGTTGGTGTGCATGATGTATACTACCAACATTCACCTCCTGATCCTCCAGTCCCATACCGGGGAAGCCCTTGCACAAGCCTTTCATGACATGCTCATTGAGCATGGGCTCACAAATAAGGTCAGTTAAACTGACATAAATATGTGTATTAGTGTCTGAAATTCTACTGGCAGATCCTTGCATTCAATGGAGACAATGCCACTTCAAATGACAAACAAACAGTGTTCCTTGATAAGCTTCCCAACTCCTTTGATGCTGCCAATCATGTTCGGTGCTTTAATCACATCATCCAACTCTCTGCCAAGGCATTACTTAAACCATTTAGTGCATCACCAAAGGACAATGATTGTGATGGCAAAGATGAAGAAGACCCTGAAAAGGGCCCTGAAAAGATTTATGAAGATCATGAAGATGGTAGGAGCAATGACAACAATGATGAGGATGACAATGACAGTGAGGAGGATCCACTTGGTGTGTTGGATGAAGAGGCTCATGAGCAGTTGTTGGAGAACACAGTAGCTGTGCACACAATGCTCAACAAGGTATGTACTGTTATCTCACATTTATTGTCAATCTGCTCATGTTTAATCTCTCTAGATTCAAAAACTATCTTTTGCCATCATCCAATTAACAACTAATACTCTTCCTGTGTGGCACAAGACCTGCATCACTCACAAACTCCCTATTCACCTCATTCCACATGATCAAGACTCACTGGAATTCAACCTATGACATGGCAAAGGTGGCTCTCAAGTATTGCCCTGCAATTGATGACATCACTGCCAACAAATCCTTGAAGCTCCACAAGTATGAACTTGATGATGACTGGAAGATTATTGGGGATCTCTTATGGGTACTTAAGGTATGTCTCTCATCTGGTAGAGTGGCATTTTGGTGCTGATCTTTCACATAAGATATATAAAGATGCAACACTGTTCTTCTCTCAAGATTGAGTTTCATCAATTGCCAATGTCATCCCAACTATGGACTGCATTGATGCATTGCTTAGTGACAACACTGTCAAACCACACTCTCCATCTGTGAAGCATGCACTTACCTTTGCTCGCAAAAGCATCAGCAAGTATTATTGGAAAACTGGTCTATCCAATGTGTATTGTATTTCTATGGGTATGTTCATAGTGATATCACCATTGCTCATACTCAATTTTGCATCAACCTCTCAGTGCTTCACCCACAGTTGAAACTCAAATATTTTCAACAGTGCCATTGGCCAAAGGGCTGGATCAATACTGCTGAAGCTATTGTTCAAAAGGAGTATGCAAAGTATGATACCCCCTCCATGTCAGGCCCTGTTCAGATATGTTTAGCCTAGTATTTTAATGTCATGTACTTACATTGTGATGACAGTCAATGATGGTAGCTGATGATGCTGATGTTACCACAGACTTCCTTGACATTCCAATGGATGGCTTAGAAGATATCAATGAGCTTGATGACTACCTTTCACAGGCAATTGAGAAGGTATCTAATCCTATTGCTTGGTGGTGGGATCATTGGAAGGTCTATCCTAAGTTGTCAGCCATGGCATTTGATTTTCTTAGTGTGCCAGGTATGTATCTTTGCTATTCTTTTTATTGTGATATATCAAGTAATTATGTTTATCAGCAACCTCCACCGCTCTGTTGAGCATCTGTTTTCACAAGGCTGACAGCTTCTCTATTTCACCCGGAATTCTCTGTCTCCATCCATGATCCATGCCCTCTTGTGCCTTGGTGACTGGGGAAGGAGAGATCTGATTGACATGCCAGAACTAGTAGAAGCTATCTGTACATCAAGTCTTGGAAAGAAACACACTCATAGTAGTTCTCTTTCCTCAGGTACTGGTTCTGTAGTTTAGATATGCAGTTTCTATCTGGCTGGTAGTGCCAACACATGATTTGTAAATAAAACCTGTGGGTTTTAACCATACCTGTGGGTATGGTGTGTTAACAGGTATGATGTGATGGGTTACAGGTATGGTGTGTGTAAAATTACCTGCAGTGTGACCTGTGTTATGCCTTACCCACCACCAAGAATGAGTACATCAGGTGCTGGATATTCTACAAGAGCATGACCTATATCTCAAGCCAGCCAAGTGTTCATTTGAACAGCAAAGTGTTGAGTATTTGGGTGTCATCCTGCAAGAAGGACAAGTACAAATGGACCCAGTAAAAGTGCAGGGAATTCAAGAATGGCCTATGCCCACATGTATCAAAGAAGTATGATCTTTTGTAGGATTCTGCAACTTCTACTGATGATTCATACAAGGATTCTCAGGTGTCGCACAGCCACTTAATGGGCTGCTGAAAAAGGACATACCCTGGCATTGGGGGCAAGATCAGCAATGAGCCTTTGAGTGTATCAGAGACATTGTAGGGTTGGAGCCTGTTCTTTTACAACCAGATCTGGGAAAACCATTTGAACTTGAGGTTGATGCATCTCATTTTGCCAATGGAGCAGTATTGAATCAAAAGGATGATAATGGACTTCTCCACCCAGTTGCCTTCTACTCTGAAACCTTTTCCCCTGTGGAATGGAATTATGATATCTGGGACAGAGAATTTGTGACAGTTCTATCATTTCTGTTTGTCCAATTTACCTGGAAGATGACTGCATGACCAACATCAGTTGATCTATCTAACTAGACCAGCTGATTGTAGAATATGGAGGGTGCAACCCCTCCCTGACTCTTGTATTGACCAGTCTAGCCCCACCTCTTATACTATATGATGTAGATATGACATAGCTATGAGATCACTGTGATGCAGTATGATATCATCTAGTTATACTTACATTACTTCATTTACTGGCTAGACCCTTCTATTAGTAGCAGTGTGACTGTGTATTTAAGCCTGCCAAATGCTAAGAGAACAGACCTTAAGTCTGTTCTCCTGTGTCAATACAGGTGTTTCATTTGACTCACAGAAATCCCTTTGAGCCCTCCTAAGTTGTGACTTAGAGGGTCTTCAAACCTCAGTAGCTTGTGGCAGGACTTAGTGTCACTGCTTGATCCCACATTTCATGCATGCCCCTCTAGTTTGTGTGGGCCTGACTTGTCTTAATCATAGTCTTGATCCTGATTTGGTTATCTTGAACCCAAATGACTCCCAGACTTTGACACAGCACACACCTGGCTGTGACATTAGAACAGACTTACAGACTTCACAGAACAGAGAAACTCACCAGAGCCACAAGGAGATGATGACACATCCCTTGCCCCAACACCCAACACCACAACTTCCATCCAATTCCCTTTTGTGCTCCCTCCCAGGACCAGTGACAATCTTCCCCAGCATTTGAAATGATCCACATGTTGGCTTGAAGCATGCAAACAAGATGTTCCCTTCCACAGTTACTGGGTCCCATATCAACAGACTAACCTTGCTGTTGACTGGTACCAAGGAGTTTGGTACCATATACATCCTAATAACCTAAGTCAGATCGAAGCTGTACATGTAGCACCTGAAGAGACTGGATTGAACTTACCTGAGGAACCTTTCCTCACACCCATTGCACTCCCCACGTTACCACCAACAGTCTCCCTCTTAAGCAATCCTACAACATCCATGATGACAGCATTCCCTACCACAGTTAGTACAACCCTGGGATGACCCCAAAGGCTTTCCTTTGGAGCATCCATCCAATTGACAATTCCTGCCCAATTTACAGGGACAGGACAGACCTTATCAGGAGGCGGCCCACCAGGAGGTGGAGGAGGAGGCCCAGGTGGAGGAGGAGGAGGCCCACCAGGAGGAGGCCCACCAGGTCCTGCCCCAGTACCAGGATTAGCACCAAACATCCCAGTAGCAGGGTGTATTGAAGGGGCACCTCCACCTTTCTTCAAAGGTGATCACTCCACAGCAAAACAATGGTTTGCTCAGTTTGAGCTGCACTTGTTTTTGAATAAATATGCGGCTACCATCATGGATGAGCAGAGCTGCATAGCATATGTGTTGGTGTTGATGAGAGGACTGAAAGTCGATTGATGGGTTGAAGAACAGACCAATTGGCTAGTCAACATTGCTCAAAATAGAATTAGGGTTCAATGACCATGGGATGTTTTCCAACAAACCTTCATTGCTGCATGGTCCAACATGGCAGCTGGACAAAGAGTGCTGCAAGCACTTGAGAAATTACAAATGAAAGATGGCAACATTGATGACTATATCGCAGAGTTCTGTGATCTAGCTGTTCAGGCTGAGCTGCATCTGGATGATGCCAGTGTTCGACAGTACTTTTATCATGGACTGCCCACTGGACTGGCAACCACAATTCTGACCCAAGACCAACCACAAACACTAGAAGAAGCTGCTGATTCAGCCAGATGACACCAAGCTAACTGGGTTTTTCTCTGAGGCATTGTCAGCAAGAAAAAGAACACTGATCCATCCCTGTGTGGGAACAAGTTCACCTTTTATAAGAAACATGACCCCAATGCCATGGATGTGGACACCATAAAAAAGGCTGTCACTGCTGAAGAAAAGGAACAGTACAAGAAGGAAGGATGTTGTTTCAGATGCAGATGACAAGGTCATCTTGTCCACAATTGCCCAAACAGAAAACCCAGGACTGGTGCAAGTGTGCTGGCTCAGACCACCACCATCTCAGAGGTGCCATCCACAACTGCAATGGTACCCACTGTATCTGCAGGACCTTCACCTGTGCTCATGGCACCCTCTGTCTCAGTGATCAGCATTCCTGCATTGGCAGCTGTTCTAAAGACTATGACTGATGAACAATGACTGGAACTACAGAACCAATTTAAAGGAGATGAGGATTTTTATATTGCTTGAATGACATGGCCTTCATTCAAGCATTAGTATTGCACCATGTATTCAGATCACCACTCAGAGCAATGAAAATATCTGTTCCATTACATGGAGTGAAAAAGGAGGCCAAAATACAAGCTCTTGTGGACAGTGGGGCCATGGAAAATTTTATCAGTTACAAAACAGTTATTAAACACAGGTTCCCAGTAAAATGATTGACAATTCCAAAACAATTACAGAATGCAGATGGATCACCCAAGCCACAAACAGAATCACCCAATGCGTGGACCTACTCATATCTACAGATCATAAAAGCCAGCAGCACTGATTCTATATCACGTCCATCAGAACTGATGACATGATTTTGGGATACCCTTGGTTTGCAGCGACAAATCCACAGATTGATTGGCAACACAGGCAACTTAATCAACAAATTCACTTTGCCCTACCTAATGAGCAAATCCAACACCTCAACATTGCACAAGAGCTTGCTATTAAAGCAAAGGACAAGACAGAAAGGTTGTGGGACCAGGTAGTTCCTCCCGAATACCACAGGCATTGCAAGGTCTTTAGTGATGAAGAGGCACAACACTTTCCAGTGTCACACCCCTGGGACCATTGAATCAAGTTGAAACCTGATGCACCAGCTACCCTAGATTGCAAGATCTATCCCCTTGGACCAGGAGAACAAGATGCACTGAATAAATTTTTGGAGGAACATTTACACAAAGGTTATATCCAAGAATATAAATCACCATACACATCTCCCTTCTTCTTTATTAAGAAAAAGGATGGCAAGCTCCAGCCTGTCCAAGATTATTGAAAGTTAAATGACTGGACAATTCATAATACATATCCCCTTCCACTAATTCCAGAATTAATAGACCATGTCCATGGTAGTACTCTATTCATGAAGATGGATATATGGTGGGGTTATAACAATGTCCATATTGTCCCAGAAGATTGCTGGAAGGCAGCATTTAAAACTAACTGCAGCCTGTTTGAGCTGAATGTAATGTTCTTTGGGTTAACTAATTTGCTGGTGACCTTCCAGACAATGATGAACACAGAATTCCAAGAAGAGCTGGATGAATGCAATGCCTCTGGATGGGCTTGGTTCACAGTGTATATGGATGACATCCTGATCCATACTGATCATGACTTGGCCAATCATCACACTAAAGTACACCATATCTTAGATAAGCTTAGCAATCTGGATCTCTATCTTAAGCCAGAAAAGTGTTCATTTGAACAAACACATATAGAATACTTAGGTCTCATTCTGGAGGCTAACCATGTTCATATGGACCCTGTAAAAGTAGAAGGCATAGCCACCTGGAAGATGCCTACATCTGTCAAGGAAGTTCACTCCTTTCTAGGGTTCTGCCAGTTCTACCACCAATTTATCCAAGGGTTCAGTAGAATCACAGCTCCACTGAATGCCCTGACTAGTGCAAAAAAGACTTGGTGCTGGACAAAAGAGGAACAGGATGCCTTCAACACTCTAAAACAACAAGTCACATCTCAACCAGTTCTAGCCCAACCTGACTTTGAGAAACCCTTCATTGTTAATATGGATGCATTGGGATATGCACTAGGTGCTACCCTTAGCCAGAAAGATATACAGTTGATATCCTCATAATGCATGACCTAATAATGCATAACCTCCAATAATGCATGGCTTGAGGCTGGAACCAATGTGGGACATAGGGATTTATGCATGCATTCTCATTTTGAATAATGCATGGCACATTTTGGGGTTATGCATTACCATATTCACCATATTTAGTAATTTGTGGCTGGAAGTGGTCCCCAAATACTGTGTGTCTGCTCGTGCATCAAGTCTAAAATGCTGATGTAAAGCTCAAACAAATGCCAGGAGTGCCTGGAAATTTTCTCTTCATTGATGCCTGCCAGAAATGTCAAATGCAAGCCCCGCCAAGGCCAGAAGCCCTATAATCAGCCTCCCAAACCTTCCAAAAACAAAAATCCACCCAAAACATCAGCCATAACAAAGCCCAAGCATGCACGGAGCAATTTAACTCTATCTGACTGGCTCAAAGTTGTGCAATACTATGATAACAATCAACCTCTCTCACAGCCAGAAGTGGTAAAATACTTTGCCAACCACACAGAGGGTGCTTTGCTATTCTCTCAGTCAGCTCTTTCTTGTCATTTGGCTGTAAAGGGACAAGAAGAAGATCAGCAACATCTTCTTGCAAACCCATCTGCCCTTTCATGCAAGAGGGTCTGGGTTGTAACTTGGCCTGATGTTGAAAAGGCTCTTGTTTTATGGGTCAAGCATATGGAAGAAAAGCTGGAGCATGTGACATCTGCCATGCTTGTCACCAAATGAGGTATATTTGAGGATTTAATGGATGTTCCAGAAGAGGAGAGGCTGCATAGTGATGGGTGGGTTCAGAAATTCTGTCAAGCATAAGCCTCTTTGCACAACAATTGTGGTTTAATGGTGACAATTTCTTGTAGTTATGACTTGAAAGAATACAGGAGGCATGGAGAGGCAGCTTCAGCAGACCAGGACACAGCAGAAGATGAGAGGAAATGGGTGTCAAAAATCCTAGCCCCTTATGCAAAGAGAGACAGGTGGAATGTTGATGAGAGCAGTCTATTTGGATTTGCACCACCAGATTGAGGTCTTGCTTCAAAGCAGATGAAAGGGAAGAAATCAAACAAATTTCGAATTACTGTAACATTTGCATGCAATGCTGATGGCAGTGAAAAGTTACCAATTTTCTACATTGGGAAGTCCAAACAACCACAATGCTTCAAGAAAACCTCACCTCAGCAGGCTGGTTTTTATTATCGCAATAACAAGACAGCATGGATGACTTCCCAGTATTTTGAAGAGTAAGTCCTTCAATTACCCTATATGTACCCATTTTGAGACTGATAACCTGCTTGCAGATGGATCAAACAAATTGACATCCACTTTCGCCACCAAAACAGACACATCTGCTTGCTACTGGACAACTTCCCAGGCCATAATATTGATTATGAGCCAACCAACATCTGTCTTGAGCCATTCCTTGCCAACCTCACCTCACATGTGCAGCCTCTAGATGCAGGCATCATTTGATGTGTTAAGGCTCATTACTGGAAGGCTTTTTGCATGTGAGCCATTGAACTGGATGAAGCAGGGGAGGATGATATTTATAAAGTCAATTTACTGGAGGTGATGCTCATGGTTTGGATGGCTTGGGATGCAGTGAGTGCCAAAAGCATTGCAAACTGCTGGAATCATTGTGGGATACAAAAGTGAGTCTTCTGTCTAATCCACGAAGACCTCCTAATGAGATTTGGGCAGGTATATCCACCAAAACAGCTCTACAAATACCTCCATAAACCCCCTACCATCTCTCCTTCATCCATACCTTCAACTTCTCCAAGTGTACCCACTTCTGATCCAGTTGCATGGGCAATCATCAAGGAATATGCAGGAACTGAGATGTCATTTATAGATGCCGAAGCTCACTTGCAGGCATACCTGGGCTCTCAATTTCAATTTGCAGACTGGAAGTCAGCCTTTGATATTGTTTTCGAAGCTGAAGAAGACATACCAGCTGCAGCGGCTGCAATTGAAAAAATGGCCACCCGAGCCATCAGGTCCTCTCCAGCCACCACATCTTTGTCATCACCACCACCTGCCGCACCTGCACCATCAGCCAATCCATCCATAGCACCCTTCAGCCAACTTCAAGACTTGGGAAGTGGAACTCATGTGTGCTGTTGACAACTTGCAGCAACGCAAGTGCATCTGGGGCACTGCCCCAACACTTGAAGATCTTCTCAATCCAATTGAGGAGACTGAGATTGGCCATTTCAATTACCAGTTCCCTGTTGGTGATGATGATATCATTGCAGAAGCTCTCTGCATGACTACAGACACCCCAGAGGAGGATATGGATGATGATGAAGAGGAAGGGAGTGGAGACGAAGGGCTATCAGCAAAGGAGGGACAGGGACTTTGCAAGCAGCTTGAGAAACTCTGCTTGCATTACTCTAATGCAGAGGGTGTCTCAACACTAATTCTACAGCAACAACTGCACAAGTTATGTGCTCATTTGCACCAATTAGAGTTTACTACAAAAACTCAAGTTACTTTGGACAAGTTTTGGAGTGCCCCCCCTTAATTATAATACTTCTATCACATCTTAGACCTTCTATACAAGCACTGAGGTGCTAGCAATGTAAAAATTTTCAAAAAATGTCACATTTTGTCACATTTGTCACAAATATGATCATGCATAAAATCCCATCATGCATAGCAGGAGGCCAGAACAAGGGCTATGCATTATGAGAATGTCGACTGTAGATGGATGTCTCCATCCAATTGCCTATCTGTCAAAAACACTGGATGTGACACAGAGGAATTGGGATATGTAGAACAACTGTGCTGCTGGTCACTGACTGTGGTTAGTAGCAGTAAAGCTAAAACAAAGACAAGTGCTTCAGAGGTTAGAAGAACTCTACATTATACTATACTACTGACCTAAAACAAAGACAAGTCTATATACAAGGTTAGTCTAGAGGTAGTAGAGAGTAAAGTAGAAGAAACTTACACTTCAGAGGTTAGAAGAACTCTGAAGTGTAAGAGACCAAACAGACACCCTTATATACCCATGGGGGCCAGGGGAAATGGTCTGTGTGCACTGGGAATAAGTCCACAAGTGCCAGACACTAAGCTGTGAGGGACAAAGGCCATTGGCCAAAGGAGGATCACATGCTATACTGCACATTACTAAGTCCATCACTAATCAGCTGAGTAAGGTGAGAAAGAATGTAATAAAGATAACATAAAAAGTCTGAGACTCCGAAATCTAATCTAATCTAATCTACAGCTGAAGCGAATCTAGATGCCTGAAGCATCTCCAGACACATACTGTGTCAACAGGATATTTATGACCACAAACTGTTCACAGTTGTAGTCACACTCTGCTCATGGCAACAATATCTCATGGGTGCTAGGCATAAAGTCCTGATCTGCACTGATCATAATAACCTTCAATATTTTAAGGAACCACAAAACTAAACCATAGACAAGCTCGTTGGCTTCAAGAGCTTGCAGACTTTGATTTTTCACTCAAGCATGTTCCTGGAAAACTACACACCATTGCAGATATGTTATCCCACAGACCCAATGCTGATCACAGCAAAGATGACAATCAGGAGATTGTAGTTCTCCCTGATGAGTTATTTGTTAAAACAATATCTGACAACAAACTTCCATTTCCCCAGACACTCTCTGTGTTACAACTCACTGTCAACTGCCTGGACAGTGGGCTGTATGTGAAGGGGATGATTTGGAAGTGGGGCAAGAGATGAGAGTGAGGGTGAAAGTGCAGGGAGACAAGTGAACAGCTCAAGGACAAGGGGTGAGAAGCCTTCCACAAGGTGGGGCTAATCTCCTAGGCAATAAGGTACCAGATCACAAGTGGACAGTCTGGAGATGTCCATTCTATTCCAAAAGGGTTTATATACATAATTACAACTGGGACTTTGGTCTGTGCACCACTTTAGGGGAGGTTAATTTCACTCTAACTCCCCACTATCCACCAATGAGAATAGCCCCACTTTTGGGCTTAGAAATCCGCAGTCCGCAGTCTGCAGTTTGTGGACTGCTGTTTAGGCATTGTGGGGTTCTGTTAGTACTCTTCCCACAGGTCTCCAATTGGCAGGAGTCCAGCCCTGGTCCAGACCAGCCTCCTTCTGGTCTTAATCTAGGGTTATCTTCATTTCTGAGGGTTCTGCAGGGTTTCTGGGAGCATCCAGAGATTTTTAGGGGGTCAGGAGGTCTCTAGGGTGTCAGTTCATGACACTCTGAGCATTGTGAGATTCTTCAACAATACCATGATCATCTACTAGTGGGACATCCAGGCATTGATAAGACAACACATAAAATCCAACAGGACTACAAAGGGGCCAATCTAAAGCAATTCATACATGACTATATATGCAGTTGTGCAAAATGCCAGGAGAATAAGCCCCAGCTTACAGGAAGGGCACCATCATATCCATTCAATGTACCAGCTACCACTGGTCCATTTCAATACGTAGCTATGGATCTCATCACCAATCTCCCATCATCTGGGAGGTATGATGCTGTCCTCACAATAGTCAACCAAGGGTGTACTAAGTCAGCAAAATTTATACCATGTTCTAAGGACATCACTGGTGCAGGTATTGCAACATTGTATTACCATCATCTATTCCCATTCTTCAGCATTCCCAAGTGCATCATATCAGATTGTGATCCGCGCTTCACATCCCATTTCTCCTGTGTGCTCACCGATGTCTTACAGATTCAGCAAAATTTATCTACAGCCTTTCATCCTCAAACAGATGGATCTAGTGAGCATATGAATCTCTGGCTGGAACAGTATCTACATCTTTGGCTGGGTGATGACCAATACAAGTGGCCAGATTATCTCCCTCTAGCTGAGTATGTACATAACACCTGGCCACACAATTGCACAAAACTCTCCCCACACAAACTTTTACATGGCATTACTTTTGATTGGAATGCTCAAATGCAAGACATATGCATTCCCCAGGTCAATGAACAATTGCAAAACCTACATGCCACATGCTCTCATGCTGAATGCACATTTCACTCCTCTGTCTCAATTCCGCCAATTAACCCTGATTTTGTTGTTGGCATGCAGGTATGGCTTGAAGGAAAACATTTGAAAGCATACTTCCCATTGACCAAACTTGCTCTGCAGTGCTACAGTCCTTTTACCATTGCAGCACAAATATCTCCTCTCACTTTTTGTTTAACTTTGCCCCAACATATGTGCATTCACAATGTGTTTCATGCTAACCTCTTATCACCCTATCACGAAACAAGTTCCCATGGTCCTAACTTTGTATGCCCACCACCTGACTTTATCAATGATGAAGAACAATACAAAGTTGCTACCATCTTGGATCATAGGGTCTTTGGGCATCATAAGAAGCTCCAATACTTGGTCAGCTGGGTTGGTTATCCATCCAGTGAAAATTCTTGGGTTGACAAGGACAACTGCCATGCTCCAGAGCTTCTCACACTCTACCATAAGTCCCTATCTAGGTGCCAGGGTCATCACCACCCTTAATGGGGGGGTGCTTTTCACTTTTTTTTGCTCTTTCATGCTTTCATTAAGACCCAAGCTTGCTTTCACCCTGGCTCGTATCAAGAACACCACTAGGCTCTCCACCCCACACAAATCCTTCAAACCTACCCCCAGAATGATGATGTCCTGCCTTACTTCAACCTCTCAACCCGATACCTCCCAGACCAACACCCCACCTGTCCCCATCATTGACATCACCTTCTTGGACCAAACTATTGCTGCTGCCAATGATGCCACCACCCTTGGTGCTCTGTGGTGACCTGCTGATGCTCCTACACTTCCTCCCACTCCTGAATCAACCTCTGCCAGCCCAACCCCTCCTTCCCACTTCTCCTTTACCATGTCTGACATCCCAGTAGAGAATATGACCCAGGCAATAGCACTAGCTTCTCAGGACCAGACTGTGGACCAGGAGGTTCATGCTAGAGTGCTGGCCTTGCTGCAGGAGGCTAGAGTGAGACTGGAGGCTGACATGTCCCCACCTGTTGAATCCACCACCACCTATCAACCCACCTCTCTTGGACCCAAACCTGGCCAGCTTCCAGATGATGCCATTGTGCAACAGACCCAACAAGAAGTTGAAAAAGAAAGAGAACACACCAACTGGTATGACCCCCCCTCTTCCATTTATGTGTAACCATGAACACTCTCACCATTACTTTGACCACCACATCTCAGACAATGCTGGCCATGTCAACATTGCTTGTTGGCTAGCCTACAATTATCGCCACTCAGACCCACACATTGCCTTTACTATGGGGGCCCATCAACCTGTCTATTACATTCCCCTTCATGCTACCCCACACCCTTGTTTTGACCATGGCCCAAACCCTGTTCTCACATCCATGCAGCAATGACTCTTTGAGGCTGACCAGGCCTTCACCACTATTGTCAATGGTGCCCTAGATGACTTGGATGATCCTGGAGCTTGGGCTGAGGTGTCTTGCTACTGCTATGGAGCTTGCCATCTGGATGAGGCCCATAGGAACCTTGCACACTGGAGATGAATGGCTGAGAGGGCCAATCAAGATATCCACCTAGCCATCCATGCCATGTCTCGTGGTGATGTGTATTATTGACTCTATCCTTACCTGACCTATGCCTACTCCAACAACCCACATATGACCCCACAAGCAGCCTCTCATTTTGCACCCCACCCAGAACTGCATGCCATCTTACAGGCTGGGGGTATAGGCAGTTCTCACTTGCCTCATCGCCATCGCCTCTGCATTGCTCCACCTTGCATCATTGACCTCACTGGTGATGACTAGTGTGCTTGGGGCAAGCACAACCCTAGTGGAGGAGTAATGTGACAGTTCTATCATTTCTGTTCATCCAATTTACCTGGAAGATGACTGCATGACCAACATCAGTTGATCTATCTAACTAGACCAGCTGATTGTAGAATATGGAGGGTGCAACCCCTCCCTGACTCTTGTATTGACCAGTCTAGCCCCACCTCTTATACTATATGATGTAGATATGACATAGCTATGAGATCACTGTGATGCAGTATGATATCATCTAGTTATACTTACATTACTTCATTTACTGGCTAGACCCTTCTATTAGTAGCAGTGTGACTGTGTATTTAAGCCTGCCAAATGCTAAGAGAACAGACCTTAAGTCTGTTCTCCTGTGTCAATACAGGTGTTTCATTTGACTCACAGAAATCCCTTTGAGCCCTCCTAAGTTGTGACTTAGAGGGTCTTCAAACCTCAGTAGCTTGTGGCAGGACTTAGTGTCACTGCTTGATCCCGCATCTCACGTGCACCCCTCTAGTTTGTGTGGGCCTGACTTGTCTTAATCATAGTCTTGATCCTGACTTGGTTATCTTGAACCCAAATGACTCCTGGACTTTGACACAGCATGCACCTGGCTGTGACAGAATTACTTGCAATTGTGAAAGTGCTACATCACTCACAACAATACCTTGTGGGGACTCCCCATAAAACCATCATCCACACCAATCACTCCAACCTGTTGTACTGGAAGGAACTGCATAAAATCAGCCAATGAGTAGCATGCAAAGTGTTAGAACTTGAGGAGTACAACTTTACCCTGAAACACATTGCAGGCAGTTGCAATATGCTCTAGCCAAACAAGACTATTGGTGGCCAAACATGAAGAAGGATGTGGAGGACTATGTGAAGGGTTGCACAGACTGTCAAGCCAACAAAATAAACACACACCTGCACCCACCAGCACCATTCCCAATCACACCCACAAGCTCCCTGCCATTCCAAACTGTCGCTATGGACTTCATTGTCAAACTCCCCAACTCCAGAGGCTTCAACTCCATTCTGACCATCACCAACCATTAGTGATTGGCAGGGGTAACCCTGGGGTATCCTCATTGGTACCCATACCCATACCTGTACCCATCACTATGGGTACAGGTAACCCACAGGTCACCCATGAAAATGCATGCAAGTTCTTTACTTGCATCATGCATTTTGGATAACTGGCCCAGGCCTTCCTGGACCAAGGAGATACACACACATTCATTTGTGGCTGCTTAAGATCCCTCAATGACTCTTGTTTTATGTTCAGAAGATTAAGATAATTCATTATTCCATTTTTATTTTATTATTCTGCTTTCAATTTTATACAAGCACAACTAAAATCCAGTATACAGCAATGATTAGATAGGATGTTATAGAACATTGATGAAAAGCCTGTCAGATAACCACACAGAATGCAAAAAAAATTCATGAACACATAGAAATTGGTAGGGGTAACCCCTGGATAATTGTTTTGATACCTGGGTTACCCATAAAATGAAATGCATGCAAGTTCTTTACTTGCATTGCACATTTCAGACATCTGGCCTGGGAGATCCTAGTCAAGGAGATATGCACTTGGACACAATGCATTCATTTATGGCTACTCAAGATCCCTCAAAGATTCCTATTTTATGTTCATAAGATTAAGATGATTTATTATTCCATTTTTATTTTATTATTCTGGTTTCAATTTTATATGAGTGCAACTGTTCTTTGCATTTCTGTGCATTTCAGGTAAATGGCCCAGGCCATCCCAGTCAAGGAGATAAGCACTTGGACACAATGCATTCATTTATGGCTACTCAAGATCCCTCAAAAATTGTTGGTTTATGTTCAGAAGATTGAATGTATTCTTTATTTACATTATTATTTTATTTTTCTGGTTTCATTTCATACATGTGTGACTGTCCTAGTCCCTGGATGCTTATTTCTGCATGTTTAAGTCAACCTTCCTTAATAGGAAGGAGGTCAGACCACCATGTGATGCAATGTAGTTGCTGCCCCATGCAGCTTGTAGACACATGTGGGCCTTGTTTCAATAAAGTAATTTGATAATTAGATTATAGAATAGTCTATATTAGTCTAGAGTGTATTTTAGATAGTGCCAGACTGGCGGAAATGATCATGTGTTAATAAAACAAATGCATCATGATTTTCAAGAATGTAGATCACTGATAACACTTTTATTTTACATTGCACTGTTGATCTGCTTTGATATTTTGTAGGATAACACTAGAACATATTTAAAGCCACCCTGTATCATACATCAGACGAGATCTTGTATTTTTATGGCTGCAGATGTGTTTTATCTTGGAAATTCTACTGATCTTGACAATGCATAATCAGCACCTATACCTGCCAAACCCACTGCGTGGGTACAGGTTTCCACAGGTTGGGAGCCATATACCTGTACCCATACCTGGCAAAACCCATGGTGCTTACCCGTGCAGGTATGAAACCCCTTGACAATCACTACTGACCATGACTGTTCCAAGGCAGTGTTGTTCATACCTTGTAAAGAATCCATCACAGCAGAAGGAGTGGCCAAACTATATCTTGACCATGTCTATAGGCATTATGGCCTCCCAGAAAAGATTATCTCTGACCAAGATCCACATTTCACTTCAGCATTCGCCAGAGCACTATGCAAAACATTGGATGTAGTACAGAATGTCTCCTCAGCCTACCACCCACAGACAGATGGCCAATCAGAAAGGATGAATCAGTGGCTAGAACAATACCTTCAGTTTTGGTGTAATGGACAACAGGATGACTGGGCTGACTGGCTGGCAATGGCAGAATTTGCACATAACTCCTGGCCCAATGGGACAACAAAGCAATCCCCCTTTTCACTTATTATGGGCTGGGTACCATGCACCACATGGACTGATAAACCTACAAATGTTCCCACCATTTCCCAGCATATCAACCAATGGAATGAAGCAAGGAAATCAGCCAATGAGAATCTATTGAAGGCACAGCAAACCTTATTGGAAAGGCCATCAAGTTTCACACCTTATTGAACCAATGTCCTAGTCTGGTTGGAGGGAAAGAACATTCACACATCACACCCAATGGCCAAATTGGCACCCCAATGTCACAGACCTTTCAAGATCACAAGGAAGCTGTCAGATGTCTCATACAAGCTTGAGCTCCCACTCACATGGAAGATTCACCTGGTGTTACGACCCTACTCTTTTTCCTGACCCTGCACACCATGCCTTATTCTTTGCACTATCCTTGACTTTCCCCTTCTCTGGACCACTCCCTGATGCCCTTGGTATGTTGCCTTGGGACCTTCTTGATGCCTGTGGCCTGTGTGCCCAGGACCTTACCCTGATGCCTGTGACCTGTTGCTCACAGGACCAACCTCCCTTGCCACCATTTACACCTAACCTGATGGTAGTTCTGCTGCTATACTGTTGGATGTATGTCACCCTTCCTTGTTGCCTTGGCTTATGCCTTGGCCAGTACCCCTGTCCCTGTGCTTGACACCCATAGGATCTCTGACACTGTCCCTGCCAATCTAATCTCTGACTTTGGCTTGTACTTGACCCTTTGCCAGTCATGTGACCCCTGGCCATGTGATCCCTGACCATGTGATCCCTGACCATGTGACCCTGGACCATGTGATCTTTGACTTTGATCACAGCATCTTCATCTGATCATTTACCCCTTTCTGATCACATGGCCCATCTGGCTTATCATTTGCTTCTCTGATTCCTGTGGGAGTATTCCCACATCCATCCTGACTCCTGTGGGAACACTCCCACACCACTCTATCCTTTGTAGGACTTATTGTCTCACACTTTCCCTGATTCCTGTGGAGCCTGTTGCTCCCACACCGACCTTGTGGTATTGTTCCCATACCAGACCCCTACTCTGATGGGACTTATTCCCATCTTGGACCTGACTCATGGCAGCTTCTCTGCCATTGGCTGATAAGGACCTGACCCAGACTGTACCCAGATTAGCTACAATCTAGACCTCTGATACAGTATATAAGACACTGTAGACAGTTAGTAGGACTTTAGATTTGACCTCTTGTGCCTTCAGCCTAGAGTTTCCTAGTCATGGAATACAGAGGGGCTTATTGCCCTTTTTCATTCTTCATAATCTCCAGAAGGACCCCATTGCCTCTGGCAATGGGTGTGCACTTCTGTTCCGAATCCCATCCCTTACCCAGATGCTGTTGATGCTCTGGCTTCCCTTCCTTTGCCCTCTCTGACTTTGGTCCACTTGGTGTGCTTCTAGCACTGTGGCCAGGTCCTGTCCCCACTCAACAGCCTTAGGGGATTAGCTCCCTTTGGCTGACTTGTCCTGTCTCTCTCTGTGCTTGGCTATAGCACAACTTCCTATTCACCCTGAAGCTAAGAGCCTGGCCTTGTTGTGCCAGGCTTGCTGAAGATCCTGGACCCACAGTGTAAGGTGCCACAGATGTGGCTGACTAGTGCCAGACTAGTGTCAGTGGACTTGCACTGACTGGTGCATGTCACACAGCAATGCCCCACTGAGCATTACACCTGGTCTTCCATGCAAAGCTGCTAACCCCATATAGAGAGACTCCCATACATGGAGAGAACTTCCCAAGACTGCCACCTGATCTTGTTGATGGAGAAGTGGAGTGGGAAGTGGATCACATTCTAGACTCATCCTGACAAGGCTGAGGACATAAACTCCACTACCTAATCAAGTGGAAAGGATTCCCAGACTCTGACAGTTTGTGGGAACTGGCCAGGAACATCTTTGCCCTGGACTTGATTTGCAACTTCCACTTACAACATCCCCAAGCACCCAACTAGAAATAAAAGGGGCAAGAGCAACTGATATTTTCCCCAGTACATGCTCCCTCAGCAACATCCTACCAAACACAACCTCATTATGTCTTTCACCAACCTCTCCATCACTGCCAGTGCTGCCATCGACACCTTCTCCCCCACCACTACTGTGGTCATTGAAGCCTTCCCCTCTGCCCATCCCTCTACTCATCCCTCATCTCCCATTGACTATGAAGCCACAGAAGAATGAATTAAGAACCAGTCCCCCAACCCTGACCATGACTTTGACTGCTCCAATGAGCCTCATGTAAAACAGGCATGGTGCGCAGCATACTGACTGTTAGAGGTTAGCATGTAAGGCTAGAACAAGTTATACTTCAGAGGTGAAGAAAACTCTGTATTGCTATACTACACACCTAGAACAAGTTATCTACAAGAGATGGTTAGTCAATGGTAAGGTAGTAAGTAGAGAGTAGATTGGACTTACACTTCAGAGGTGAAGAAAACTCTGAAGTGTAAGAGACCAAACAGACACCCTTATATACCCATGGGGGCCAGGGGAAATG
This sequence comes from Multifurca ochricompacta, assembly GCA_022496185.1. NCBI lineage: Eukaryota > Fungi > Basidiomycota > Agaricomycetes > Russulales > Russulaceae > Multifurca > Multifurca ochricompacta. The sequence continues at coordinate 72,089 of WTXG01000140.1, forward strand.
GTCTGTGTGCACTGGGAATAAGTCCACAAGTGCCAGACAATAATCAAGAGGGATAAAGGCCATTGGCCAGTAAGGAATCACATGCTTGTACATCATTAGTAAGGTACATCAGTCAGCTACTGTGGAGTGTGAGAAAGAAAGTAATAATGATATAGTAAAAAGTCCGAGACTCCGGAATCTAATCTAATCCACAAAGTAGCTAATCTAATCTCCTGATGCCTGAAGCATCACTGAACACATCCTGTGTTCAACACCTCACCCTAATGACCTCCTCAACATGGAGCAGGATGACAAAGCCCCAGAGTTTCCCTTCTTCTTTAACAATCCAAACTCATCAATGTACTTCCCCCTTGAAATCACCACAGCCAATGGGGACAAGGTAACAGCAAAGTACATATTCTACATGAATGGAGGAATGGATGTAGCAGGATGCATGAAGAAGGATGGCCCAGTCTACAGGGCACCTGTATACCTGGAGGAAAGAGAAACAGGCTGTCTTCACCACATGATGAGTGATGAACAGATCCAACACTTATCTGCTAATGACCCCTGAGCCTTCACCATCAACAAAGTTCTCAATGACATGCATCTTCCATGCCTTAAAGCTGAAGTGATGAGGCTGCAGAAGACCCTGACATTGCACACTACTCTCAACACACAATACCAAGAGTATGTGAAACAGATGACAAGATTAAGCAGGGGAATGTTCCAGGTGGAGCAAGAGCTGACTGACATTAGGAAGTGACTGGAGCTCAGAGATGCATACCAGACTATTGCTGAGAGGTGCACTGACACCTATGCATGACCCCTCCCCCCATGTTCACTAGGAGCCACACCTACACTACTGCCCAACTGGTTTGAGATGCCATGTATGCATGAAAATCCCCAGGGAGAAACATGTTGGCACTGCAACAGCAGGTACCATCTTAGTTGGGTATGTCCTCTTAATTGCAAGTGGTGTCAGCATTGCCACAGCAGCCTTCATTGGAGCCAGCATTGCATCTTCTGTTGCATTGGTGTGGCCCCAACAATCATCAACCCATCAGGGTGGTGTGGCAAGTGTCTCTATCATAACACAGGGCATTGTGAAATCAATTGCCCAGTCTATGACATGTGTCACCCTTGTGGCCAATGTGGTCCCTATGGCTTCCTCCATAACCACCAATGTCCATCTGAAGCCAATGAAGAGAATTACACTGTGGATGATTGTAATGTAGCTGACAACTACTTGGAACTGATACAGGATGATGATGGTACAAGTCATTTCTAGCCAGGTCTGCTAGAACCAGAAGAGGGGGTGATGTTACAACCTCTGCATTTTCCCAGTCACCCTGTTTTCTTTAATCTTCACAACACAGGCCCTTCTATTCCACCTAACCTGTCCTTTTTCATCAAATCCCCTTCATACATTTATCCCTGAGGCTGATCCCCATGACCTTTGTTGATGTTTACTTACTCTATGTTTACCATTGTTTGATTGTCTCTTATCTCTTATCCTTTATCTCTAAGACTGGACACTTACTTAATCCCCTATCAGAAGCCAGGCTTTATGCCATCTGCTTTCATATATTTGGGCCCACTTGACTCCATGATTCTTATCTCATAGACACTCACTAGATTACATACAGTAGCCCACAAAACTGTTCCAATGTTTGGCCATCCTGGAGAGATTGACCTACCACACAATGAGAATAATTTCCAAACTTAGTAGAAATTGGTAGATGATAGTGTAGCATCTAAGCATCAATTAGAGCCTATACTAATGTCAATTGAGTCAGTAGTTCATGATATATAAAATGTTTTGTGAGGCATTATCATTGGAACAGTTTTGTGGCCAACATGTGAGATGACAAAACTGGTATCTGGTGGTCATGGGAATGCATTGACAGTCATGTGACAATGTTAAATAAGTTGAACACACACCAAATAATCATCAACAACACTTGCTTCTTACCATGCATGCCCTCTCTGCTGCCAAAAGGACTCACATCATCTCCCTCCTCACTTCAGGCAAATCTGCCCTTAAAGTGTCAACTATGACTGGCCATGGCACTATTATCATCTCAAGATGGGTCATAAATACTGCCCTTACCATCCCAAGTCAAATGGAGGGAGACCAAGGAAGCTGACAGAGAGAAATGCTCAGCATGCTGTTTGCCTTATCTCCTCTGGCAGGGCAGACACAGATGTGGAAGTGACTAGAGCACTTCAGAAGTTGTTAATGGGTTCCTCTATCAACATAATATGCCCATCCATCCTCCCATCAAATTTTCAAGCCATACCTGGCCCCTCCCATATCATACACCCCCATTCCATCATACAGTAACCCACAAAACCATTCCAATGTTTAACCATCCTGAAGAGATTGACCAATTACACCATAGGAATAATTTCCAAAATTTGTAGAAATTGGTAGATGATATTGTATCATCTAAGTGTCACTTAGAGCCTATACTGATGTCAATTGAGTCAGTGGTTCATGATATATAAAATGTTTTGTGTAGCAATGTCATTGGATTGGTTTTGTGGCCTATTGCACTTATGATGGAATGGGGGTGTATGATATGGGAGGGGCCAGGTATGGCTTGAAAATTTGATGGGAGGATGGATGGGCATATTATGTTGATAGAGGAACCCATTAACAACTTCTGAAGTGCTCTAGTCACTTCCACATCTGTGTCTGCCCTGCCAGAGGAGATACAGTGCCTCACAAAACTGAGTCAATGTTTTGCACTTTTGCACTGTTTGTTGAATATTGCATCAGCCAAAACAAATATTAACAAAGTCTTGGTAGACCATAAAAGGTATAAGATAAGGGTTATGTAATGCAACAATGATTATGTAATTCTGATCAAAACCTGTGGAGCTATGCCCATTTCAAATTGGGGACTCATTGACTCAGTTTTGTGAGTGGGTATCAGAAATATCAGAATCTGATGCTCCACCAAATGTACAGCAACCAATCCTTAATATATGGTTACCATAGTTGTCTTAATATTGATGGGACCTGGAATAGAGCTATTTAACCATGGTTTACATTCCCAGAATATTATAATTTCCCAATGCACCCCACCTCCTCTGCTCAGAAAGAAAACATGCACTCTCTGGCCTCTGAAGGTCATTCCACTGACACTATTGCCTCCAGACTCAGCCTCAGCCAGTCCACAGTCTCTAGGACACTCAGAACCCTCCTTCCCAACCATCAGTCATCTCATTTTGGTCATCTTCCAAGCTCTCTGCTACCTCTGAACATGCTATCATGATACAAATACCACAGGAAAGGTTGGCAATGCTGTCCAGGCCACAAAGCACATCAATTCCATCATCCCCAACCATGTCTCTTCACAAACTGTGCATTGGGTTCTTAAACAACATTCATTCAAGGCTGTAACAAAGAAGAAAAGGCCACTACTCTCTGCAGTACATTGCAAGAAGCACTTAGCCTTTGCTTTGAAGTACCAAAACTGGACTATGGAGGACTGGAAGAGGGTGATTTGGTCAGATGAGACCAAAATCAACAGGTTTGGGTCAGATGCCAGTCCTCCACAGTCCACTCTCTGTACTTCAAAGCAAAGGCTAAGTGCTTCTTGCAATGTACTGCAGAGAGTAGTGGCCTTTTCTTCTTTGTTACAGCCTTGAATGAATGTTGTTTAAGAACCCAATGCACAGTTTGTGAAGAGACATGGTTGGGGATGATGGAATTGATGTGCTTTGTGGCCTGGACAGCATTGCCAACCTTTCCTGTGGTAATTTGTATCATGATAGCATGTTCAGAGGTAGCAGAGAGCTTGGAAGGATGACCAAAATGAGTGACTGATGGTTGGGAAGGAGGGTTCTGAGTGTCCTAGAGACTGTGGACTGGCTGAGGCTGAGTCTGGAGGCAATAGTGTCAGTGGAATGACCTTCAGAGGCCAGAGAGTGCATGTTTTCTTTCTGAGCAGAGGAGGTGGGGTGCATTGGGAAATTATAATATTCTGGGAATGTAAACCATGGTTAAATAGCTCTATTCCAGGTCCCATCAATATTAAGACAACTATGGTAACCATATATTAAGGATTGGTTGCTGTACATTTGGTGGAGCATCAGATTCTGATATTTCTGATACCCACTCACAAAACTGAGTCAATGAGTCCCCAATTTGAAATGGGCATAGCTCCACAGGTTTTGATCAGAATTACATAATCATTGTTGCATTACATAACCCTTATCTTATACCTTTTATGGTCTACCAAGACTTTGTTAATATTTGTTTTGGCTGATGCAATATTCAACAAACAGTGCAAAAGTGCAAAACATTGACTCAGTTTTGTGAGGCACTGTAAGGCAAACAGCATGCTGAGCATTTCTCTCTGTCAGCTTCCTTGGTCTCCCTCCATTGACTTGGGATGGTAAGGGCAGTATTTATGACCCATCTTGAGATGATAATAGTGCCATGGCCAGTCATAGTTGACACTTTAAGGGCAGATTTGCCTGAAGTGAGGAGGGAGATGATGTGAGTCCTTTTGGCAGCAGAGAGGGCATGCATGGTAAGAAGCAAGTGTTGTTGATGATTATTTGGTGTGTGTTCAACTTATTTAACATTGTCACATGACTGTCAATGCATTCCCATGACCACCAGATACCAGTTTTGTCATCTCACATGTTGGCCACAAAACTGTTCCAATGATAATGCCTCACAAAACATTTTATATATCATGAACTACTGACTCAATTGACATTAGTATAGGCTCTAATTGATGCTTAGATGCTACACTATCATCTACCAATTTCTACTAAGTTTGGAAATTATTCTCATTGTGTGGTAGGTCAATCTCTCCAGGATGGCCAAACATTGGAACAGTTTTGTGGGCTACTGTATATAAGTCCACTGTATCTACACCATAGACCTCAGACTTGACTTATTGAATACATCAGTGTTTGTCTTCTGGACAAGTTCCTTTGAACTTTGAACTTAGTTGTCTCAGTGCTTTTGGCACTTCCCACTTACCATTGTCTTGGGGAGCAGCCCCTTTGACTTTGACTCATCCCTTTTACTCCAAGAAGACTGTATTGGTCTCTTATCCAAACCCTACAAAGTAGCTGTTGCACAAGTTGTGCAGAATGTCCCACACCAGACATAACACTGTTCCACCAATGTTGCCACTGTCATGAACTGACACCCTAGAGACCTCCTGACCCCCTAGAAATCTCTGGACGCTCCCAGAAACCCTGCAGAACCCTCAGAAATGAAGATAACCCTAGATTAAGACCAGAAGAAGGCTGGTCCAGACCAGGGCTGGTGTGATGGTTTGATTTCTTTTCTTTGTTTTGCTTGACTGTCTGGAATGACTACATGGGTTGTATCAGCTAATCTATCTAACTAGGTTAACTGACTGTATATTACAGAGGTTGTAACCCCTCTGTTGCTTGTTTGTTGGTCTAGCCCATCTCTTATACTTACATGACATAGTTTGACATAGCCATGAGATCACTGTGACATAGTATGATATCATTTCTACTGTACCTACATCACTTTACCTTACTGGCTAGACCCTTATCTCTGATAGTGACTGGACTGTATTTAAACTGTGTAGTTCTGAGAAGAACAGACTCTAAGTCTGTTCTCCTGTGCTCAATACAGGTGTTTCATTAGACTCACAGAAATCCCCTTGAGCCCTCCTAAGTCGCATCATAGAGGGTCTTTGAACCCCAGTAGCTTGTGGCAGGACTTAGCATTGCTGCTTGATCCCGTATCTTGCATGTGCCCCTCTGACTTGTGTAGGCTTGACTCATCTTGATTGAAGTCTTGATCCTGACCTAGTTGTCTTGAACCCAAACAACCCCCTGACTTTGACACAGCATGCACCTGGCTGTGACAGCCAGACTCCTGCCAAATTGGAGAGGTGTGGGAAGAAAACTAACAGGCCCCCACAACACCTAAACAGCAGTCCACAAACTGCAGACTGTGGACTGCAGATTTCTAAGCCCAAAAGTGGGGCTATTCTCATTGGTGGATAGTGGGGAGTTAGAGTGAAATTAACCTCCCCTAAAGTGGTGCACAGACCAAAGTCCCAGTTGTAATTATGTATATAAACCCTTTTGGAATAGAATGGACAGCTCCAGACTGTCCACTTGTGATCCAGTTCCTGATTACCTAGGAGATTAGCCCCACCTTGTGGAAGGCTTCTCACCCCTTGCCTTTGAGCTGTTTGTTTCATCTCCCTGCACTTTCACCCTCACTCTCATCCTTTGCCCACTTCCAAATCCTTCTCCTTCACATACAACCCACTGTCCAGGCAGTTGACAGTGAGTTGTAACCTTTGGACAGTCTCCTTTGCAGTAGACAGTGACTGACAAGTGCCCTAGTGTCCCAGAACAGCTCCCCTGTGTCCTACCCTTTGGATCAAGCAGCCTCCCCCCCTATGATTTTCCTGGTGCCCAGCACACCATTAACTTTGCTGCCTTGGTAGAGGCAGCTGCCACAGCATCCCCAGCTCCCCCTTCATTGGTTTTGCCTCCCCTTGAGCTCCCAGAGCTTCACCCTCTCCCTGTGCCCTCCCCCACCCTTCAACTGCCTCCTCTCATTCCCCCAGGCCTCCTGAATGTGTCCAATACCCTTGGCACCCCCCCTCCTCATTATATTCGCCTCCCAACCCCTGCCCCACCCCCTCCCACTGCTGTAAATGCCCTTTCCCCCCACCACCCTGGCTCTGACCATTGGACACCTCCTCCTTCTCTTGTCCATCGTCCTTTTTGTATTGACCATCCAACCAATCCTCACCAATTCCTTATCTACTATTCACTTGACAGTCGACAGGAGTCTTGGGTGCCTTCCCAGTTTTCCAGAGAGGTCAGCCTTTTTGACCAATTTCCCTGCTACTTGGACATGCTTCATGATCAGGCTCACTACCTTGCTGGGACTCACATTCCTATCCATTTCCCTCACTTTCATAATGTTCCTATTTGTCCTCAGATTGATCAATTCCTTCATTCCCCTCACTATCCCAACTCCCACTTTGTAAATCTTAATCTCTGTGCCAAAGTAGGATATCTGGCCCCCAACCCTCACACATTCCCCAATGGCCTCTTAGTTTATTCTTGGAACACTTCCATTGCTTGTCTGGACCACACCCTTTCCCCAGAACTGCAAGATGTCTTCAGTGGAGCCAGAGCATTACTCCAGGGCTTCGATCTCTTGGACAGATGCTTTATTTGTATCTTTGGCACTCTGAGCTTCACTGATCTGGGAGTATGAGTAGAAGAAAGATACTTTACAGTTCATGACCTGCTTAGGAATTACCTAGAGCTTGTCCCCTTTGTTCATTCTGTCCACCTACCTACCAACCCCCTCCCCCTCCTCCCCATCCAGCCTGTGTTGAACACAGGACATGTTCGGTGATGCTTCAGGCATCAGGAGATTAGATTAGCTACTTTGTGGACTAGATTAGATATTGGAGTTTTGGACTATTTACTATATCATTATTACTTTCTTTCTCACATTCCGCAGTAGCTGACTGATGTACCTTAGTAAAGATGTACAAGCATGTGATTCCTTACTGGCCAATGGCCTTATTCCCTCTTGTTTATTGTTTGGACTTTGTCCAGCACTTGTGGACTTATTCCCAGTGCACAGACCATCCCTTGGACTGTATATAAGGGTGTCTGTTTCATCTCTTACACTTCAGAGTTTCCTTCACCTCTGAAGTGTAAGTCCCAGTCTCTCTACTTACTACCTTACCACTGACTAACCGTCTCTTGTAGATAACTTGTCTCTAGGTGTGTAGTATAGTAATATAGAGTTTCCTTCACCTCTGAAGTATAACTTGTCTCTAGGTCTTTACTTGCTAACACTTCACAGTCAGTATGCTGTGCATCATGCCTGTTTTACAGGTTATGGGCCCTGCCCACGCTTAACTGATCTGTTATCATTTTTTGATCAGTCCAACTTTACACTTCAAGCTCACCAAGCTTCAAGACCACTTTCCCAATCAGTCTTCCTTGTGAGCTTTGCTTTCATTTCTCTTGCCCTTAACTGTCCACAAGGTGGTGCACTTCATGTGCCCACCTTGATCTGTCTGGCTAGTCCCTCAAGGGATTCTAGCAAGAGGTGATGAGGGACCCTAAGTGGGTGAAACACCTTGAGCTCCTCATGTGTGCTCTAAGTAAATAGTATTCTTAGATGTAGCTGGGTTTTTGTCCCATCCATAGTCTTAGTAGGCCACTTGCCCAGAAGGCTTGGGGCTATAGGTTCAGTCAATGCTTGGCTCAATCCGTAAGCCAGGTTTAGCCACCTGCAGGTAGAGTTTAGGGTCTAGAACAAGGCATGGGTAGTCACTCCCATGATGCTTGGGCTCGATACAAGTAGGCTTGAACTACTATAGTAGATACACAGTAGCTAGAAGGTTTTGTCTCTGGGCAGAAGTACCTGCTGCTGTCATTGGGGGTCCGCCCCAACCAGAGGAAACCTGATAGTCTACTATAGTCATGGCCCCAATCATCTAGGGCTTAATCATGGACTCCACCACCAGCACTAGAGGAAGGGCTCTATACCCTTTGTCTCTAGTGGAACTTGTGGTTGGCTCCTCCATGACATGACTCCCCATCTATTTACACAATGTCCCCCTGATGTGGGCTTAGGACTTGTTGTAGATGGCATTAGACAGCTTACTATACTACTTAGAAGTCGCACATCAGAGGCAGGACTTCTTTAAGTTCTGTAGCATAGCACCACAGATTGGACAGGCCCTCTTAAATGAGACCTGGACAACTGGTTCTAACTGCTCCTTGGAACCAGGATCAAATTTTTCTAAATCATCTCAAAAATGTCTTCCATTGTCTTCCCCCCTACCTTCAAGTTTGATAAACTTGATGGCTCCAACTGGCAGCAGTGGTCAGTGTCGTTCACTGCCCTGCTCAGGATAAATGGGATGAAGAGGCACATCACTCATGATGCCCCTGAATTCCTGAATCTGCTGAAACCAGAGGATGGAGAAAAGGATGACAAGTACACCAAACACTTTGCAACATGGTCGGAGCCTATGTACATTGAATGGAACAGAGTGGAGGAGGTCCTCATGGGAGTCTTGGTGATGGTAACATTGCCAGAAACATACTCCCAAATTGCCTCTGACAGAACTTATCCTTCTGTCAATGCCAAATATGAGTGATTGGAATCGCTCTATGGTTCAGTAGGTAGCATGGCCACCTACAACTTGTGGTGCTCTGTTTTGTCCTTCCATCTGGAGGAAGGCAAACAGTTTAGGCCCCAGTTGCAGCATGTATTGGATGCAAGGAGTACCCTTAAAGAGAATGGGATGGAAATCTCTGATCTCCAGATGAGCTTCATATTGCTCCAATCCCTACCTCCATCCTATAATGCCATTGCTGGCTCCATCCTGGCATCAGGTCCTCCTGACCGCCTTTCCCCTCAGGACCTTGTACAAAGGTTCCTAAATGAGGAAAGCTGACTAGCCGGCCCCGCAGGAAGTGGTGTTGGGGCTGTTGACACAGGACGTGTCTGGAGATGCTTCAGGCACCTAAGGATCGCTTTAGCTGTAGATAAGATTAGATTAGGTTCCGGAGTTTCGGACTTTTTACGATATCTTTATTACATTTCTTTCTCACCTTACTCAGCTGATTAGTGATGTCCTTAGTAATGCGCAGTAAGCACGTGATATCTCTTTAGCCAATGGCCTTTATCCCTCTCTGTTTATTGTCCAGCACTTGTGGACTTATTCCCAGTGCGCACAGACCATTTCCCCTGGCCCCCATGGGTATATAAGGGTGTCTGTTTTGTCTCTTACACTTCAGAGTTCTTCTAACCTCTGAAGTGTAAGTCCCATCTACTTTACTCTCTACTTCCTTTAGACTAATGCTCTATGTAGTACTTGTCTTTTCTAGGTCAGTAGTGTAGTAATATAGAGTTCTTCTAACCTCTGAAGTTACTTGTCTTTTCTAGCTTAAACTGCTAACCAACCACAGTCAGTATAACCAGCAGCATGATTGTTTGACAGGGGCTGCCCTTAACAAGGCAGCCCATGTCAACAAAAACAAAAATAAAAAACAATCAAATTTCACACCACAACCTGCAGGTGCATCATTGTCCAATGATGTCACCTGCTTCTATTGCCAGAAGCCAGGCCACAAGGCTAATGAATGTCGGCAAAGGAAACAGGACAGAGCCAATGCTGATGCAGGCAAAAAGGGCAACAAGAGGAAGGGGCAAGGCCCCAGTGTACAAACAAACTCCACACAAGTAGCTACTGTAGTTAATGGTAGTGGAAGAATACAGGAGGTGCATGAGACACCTCACATTTCACTTTATTTCTTGACTGAGCATATGCAAGAAGTTGATGATGGCAGCAATCCTTGGATGATGGACAGTGGAGCCACCACTCATTTCACACCATACAGTGCCTCACAAAACTGAGTCAATGTTTTGCACTTTTGCACTGTTTGTTGAATATCACATCAGCCAAAACAAATATAAACAAAGTGTTGGTAGACCATAAAAGGTACAAGATAAGGGTTATGTAATGCAACAAACATTATGTAAGTCTGATCAAAACCTGTGGAGCTATGCCCATTTCAAATTGGGGACTCATTGACTCAGTTTTGTGAGTGGGTATCAGAAATATCAGAATCTGATGCTCCACCAAATGTACAGCAACCAATCCTTAATATATGGTTACCATAGTTATATTAATATTGATGGGACCTGGAATAGAGCTATTTAACCATGGTTTACATTCCCAGAATATTATAATTTCCCAATGCACCCCACCTCCTCTGCTCAGAAAGAAAACATGCACTCTCTGGCCTCTGAAGGTCATTCCACTGACACTATTGCCTCCAGACTCAGCCTCAGCCAGTCCACAGTCTCTAGGACACTCAGAACCCTCCTTCCCAACCATCAGTCACCTCATTTTGGTCATCCTTCCAAGCTCTCTGCTACCTCTGAACATGCTATCATGATACAAATCACCACAGGAAAGGTTGCCAATGCTGTCCAGGCCACAAAGCACATCAAATCCATCATCCCCAACCATGTCTCTTCACAAACTGTGCACTGGGTTCTTAAACAACATTCATTCAAGGCTGTAACAAAGAAGAAAAGGCCACTACTCTCTGCAGTACATTGCAAGAAGCACTTAGCCTTTGCTTTGAAGTACAGAGAGTGGACTGTGGAGGACTGGCATCTGACCCAAACCTGTTGATTTTGGTCTCATCTGACCAAATCACCCTCTTCCAGTCCTCCATAGTCCAGTTTTGGTACTTCAAAGCAAAGGCTAAGTGCTTCTTGCAATGTACTGCAGAGAGTAGTGGCCTTTTCTTCTTTGTTACAGCCTTGAATGAATGTTGTTTAAGAACCCAGTGCACAGTTTGTGAAGAGACATGGTTGGGGATGATGGATTGATGTGCTTTGTGGCCTGGACAGCATTGGCAACCTTTCCTGTGGTGATTTGTATCATGATAGCATGTTCAGAGGTAGCAGAGAGCTTGGAAGGATGACCAAAATGAGGTGACTGATGGTTGGGAAGGAGGGTTCTGAGTGTCCTAGAGACTGTGGACTGGCTGAGGCTGAGTCTGGAGGCAATAGTGTCAGTGGAATGACCTTCAGAGGCCAGAGAGTGCATGTTTTCTTTCTGAGCAGAGGAGGTGGGGTGCATTGGGAAATTATAATATTCTGGGAATGTAAACCATGGTTAAATAGCTCTATTCCAGGTCCCATCAATATTAATATAACTATGGTAACCATATATTAAGGATTGGTTGCTGTACATTTGGTGGAGCATCAGATTCTGATATTTCTGATACCCCCTCACAAAACTGAGTCAATGAGTCCCCAATTTGAAATGGGCATAGCTCCACAGGTTTTGATCAGACTTACATAATGTTTGTTGCATTACATAACCCTTATCTTGTACCTTTTATGGTCTACCAACACTTTGTTTATATTTGTTTTGGCTGATGTGATATTCAACAAACAGTGCAAAAGTGCAAAACATTGACTCAGTTTTGTGAGGCACTGTATTTAGAAGATTTTTCTGAATATCTCCCACATATGGGACATTCAGTGACAATTGGTGATGGCTCCATAGTCCAAGTCGAAGGGACAGGCAAAGTCATATTAAAAACTCATAACAATTATGAGTTAGAATTAAATAATGTCTACTATATGCCTGGCAGTGAAAGAATACTGTCAACAAGCTGCATCACAGACAAAGGCAGCTCAGTGGAGTTCACTCCATCTGAGGTCAGAATAAAGTACAATAATGCAATAATAGCAGAAGGTGTCAAAGCTATGGGACTTTATTGGGTCCTTGGGAAGACCATGCAGAATCTAAATACTGCTTCCCACAAATCTGCATCAAGTAGCCTTGATACCTGGCATTTGCACATGGGTCATATGTCAAAAGAGGCCCTCAAAAGACATGCTCCTAAGGCTGTAAAAGGTCTTAGTATAGATAATAGCCAAGTGGAAGACAAACCATGTTATGGTTGCAAAATGGGAAAATCACACCATCTTCCATTCCCTCCCTCTCATAAGAGAGCTTCAGCACCCTTGGAAGTCATTCATAGTGACCTAGTTGGTCCACTACAATGTACTTCAATTCAAGGGAACCTATACTTCGCCACTTTCATAGATGACTTTAGCAGGACAGCTCTAGTTGTTGCTATGAAGGCTAAAAGTGACTTTACATTGGTCTTTAGTAACATTAAGGCATTCTTGGAAAATAAAACAGACAAGAAAATAAAGACCTTACACACAGACCAAGGTGGCGAATTTGTCAATAGGGAGCTGAAGTCAATACTTGAGAAGGCTGGCATAGAGCATAAATTGACAATGCCATATTCCCCACAACAAAATGGAAGGGCTGAAAGGTTCAACAGAACCATTATGGAAAAGGCCACAAGTATGCTGCATCATGCTGGTCTTTCCCTTGGTTTCTGGGAATGTGCAGTGCATACCACCTGTCACATATATAATAGAACACCCATCCGTTCCAATAAGTGGAGGACACTGCTTGAGCTTCTGGATGGGGACATTCCAGATGTCTCCTACTTTAAAATATTTGGCTGCTTAGCCTACTACACTATCCCAGAGGATAAAAGACGTAAACTGGATCAGAAAGCCAGAGAAACAGTCTTTGTTGGGTATGCACCCCACTCAAAAGGATATTTACTATGGGACATGCATACTCGATCCTTCATATTGTCCAGAGATGTGACATTTGATGAAGGATCCTTCCCATCCAACCTTGCCAAGGACAGCAAGGGAAAGCAAAAGGAAAAGTTATGCCTTTTGTATTAGAAGTTGAGAGGCCTGTCCAGCCTCAACCAGCAATAGCCACAGTTCCTCAGGCTCCTGAAGACAAGGATGCTGAGGTTGAGGAACAGGAGGTAGTGGAACCTCCTCAAATAAATCCTGAGCCTACCACGCCCAATAATGAAGTTGACACACATGAAGCAACTATCTATCAGACACCACCATCCCAAATCATGGAACTGTCAGAACTCCCCCATAGAACTAGTGAATAGCAGGGGTAACCCCGGGTATCTTCATTGGTACCCGTACCCGTACCTGTGGGTTACCTGTGGGTCACCTGCGGGTTGCCTGTGTTAAACGCATGCAAGTTCTTTACTTGCATTGCGCATTTTGGATATCCGGCCCGGGCCATCCCGGACCAAGGAGATACACAACGCATTCATTTATGGCTGCTTAAGATCCCTCAATGACTCTTGTTTTATGCTCAGAAGATTAAGATAATTCATTATTCCATTTTTATTTTATTATTCTGGTCTCAATTCTATACAAGCACAACTAAAATCCACCCCAATATACAGAGATGATTAGATAGGATGTAATAGAACATTGAATGAAAAGCCTGTCAGATAACCACACAGAATGCAAAAATAATTGACAAATGTATAGTGATTGGCAGGGGTAACCCCTGGATATTTGTTTTGATACCCAGGTTACCCATAAAATGAAACGCATGCAAGTTCTTTGGTTGCATCGCACATTTCGGACAATCGGCCCAGACCATCCCGGTCTGGGAGATACACACTTGGATACAACACGTTCATTTGTGGCTACTCAGGATCCCTCAATAATTGCTGATTTATGTTCAGAAGATTAATTTGATTCTTTATTTACATTCTTATTTATTTTATTTTGTGGAACAGGCATGGCACAGGCTTGTACTTTAGATGTACTATATCAGCTACTAGATTAAACGAACGCGTTATCTCGTTATCTCGTTTAATGATGTGATTTGATCATATGTCAGATCTTAGATGTATATTCTATGTATCTAATTAATTTGTGAACGCGTTTCTGTTGTGTTATCTATGCATGATCACAATCATGTCAGACCAATGGAAAATCGCAGCCGCGATTGTTAAGTCAACCTTCCTTAATAGGAAGGAGATCAGACCAATATGCTGGTCCAATGTAGTCGCTGCCCTATGCAGCCTGTAGATACACGCGGGCCTTGTTTCAGTAAACTAATTTGATAATTAGATTATAGAATAGTCTAAAGTAGTCTAGAGTGTATTTTAGATAGTGCCAGACCAGCAGAATTGATCGCGCGTTAATAAAACAGTTGCATCATGATTTTCAAGAGAGTGGATCACTGATAACACTTTTATTTTACATCGCACTGTTGATCTGCTTTGATATTTCATAGGATAACACTAGAACATATTTACAAAAACCCTGTAGCATACATTAAATAAAATATAGTCATTTGTTTGCTACAAATGTATTTTATCATTAAATTTCTGCTGATCTTGTCAATGACTGATGGCCACTTATACCCGCCAAACCCACTGTGCAGGTACGGGTTTCTGGCGGGTTGGGAGTTGTATACCCGTACCCGTACCCGTCAAAACCCGCGGCACTTACCCGCGCGGGTATGAAAACCCTTGCTGATCTCTACATAGAACCTGTGCCAAGAGACAATCTAAAAAGAATGTTGGCAGACTTCCCCAACCAGTTTTTACTAGGGAAAGTCCACACTCTCAGCAATGTGATAGGGCTGTGCAGGAAGATTTAGATCTTGATACTGCCTGTCCCAACGTTCACGTCACATGAACCCTCGATTTTATAATGAGGATAATGCTGAGTTCGTGCAAGGTTCTTCCAGACTTGGGCATATGGAACTGCTAAATGCTGCAGGAGTCCTCTATAGAGACCCCCTGACTTTTCAGGAGGTGATGCAGTCTGACAATGCCAATGAATGGCTTGAGGCATGTAAATATGAAATTGATGCCTTAGATAAACTTAATGTGTGGTGCCTTGAGGATCTTCCAAAAGGAAGAAAGGCAGTCAAGTCAAAATGGGTTTTTAAGCTGAAACCAGATGGACAGTTTCGTGCTAGGCTCATGGCAAAAGGCTTCACCCAGATAGAAGGGGTGGACTTCAATGAAACTTTCTCCCCAGTTGCCAGATTTGAATCACTTAGATTATTACTAGCGCTAGCTATGCTAGAGGATTGGGAAATCCACCAAATGGATGTCAAATTGGCATTCCTTCATGGCAATCTGGATGAGGAGATATATATGGAGCAACCAGTTGGTTTCATCATTGCTGGTCAAGAGTCCAAAGTTTGTAGGCTACAAAAAGCTTTATATGGCCTCAACAAGCATCCTGAGCATGGAATTTACAATTCCATGCAGTTCTTAATGAACTGGGCTTTACTCAGACATACTCTGATGCAGGAGTATATGTGTTTCATCAAAAGGAGGGGGATGATTCACTCTATGTCATTCTTTATGTAGATGACATCACTATACTTGGATCTTCCAATGATAAGATAACGTGGCTGAAGTCATCCCTATCTAATTGATATGAGATGACTGACTTGGGAGAAATCCAGTCATACCTTGGAGTTAATATCACCAGGGATCATCCTAATAAGACACTGGAGATTGACCAAGCAGCCTATGTTTTATCTATTATTGAGAAGTTTGGGATGAGGGATTCCAACCAAGTATATACTCCTCTTCCCTCTGGCACTGATGTACATCTGGTCAAGTTGATGGCCAGGCATCTACTTCTGAGATAAAGAAGTATCAACAGTTGATGGGGTCTCTGCTTTGGGTGCAAATTGGAAGCAGACCTGACATCAGTTTTGCTGTGGCATGCCTTAGTCAATATGCTTCCAACCCCTCACAAGATCATATGTGACTTGCAAAATATGTCTTAAAGTATCTTAATAGTACAAAAGACTACAAGTTGTGGTATTATGGAGGGAATGAGGAGAGTGGCCTTCATGGCTTTGCAGATTCCTCATGGGGAGATCAAGAGGACTGCCACTCTACCTCAGGCTACATGTTCTTCTTAGCAAATGGTGCCATATCCTGGTGTTCCAGAAAGCAGAAGACAGTAGCACAGTCCACCACTGTAACACTCAGCGGGGCATTGCTGTGCGACATGCACTGGTCGGCGCAAGTCCACTGACACTAGTCTGGCACTAGTCAGCCACATCTGTGGCACCCGACACTGTGGGTCCGGGATCTACAACAAGCTTGGCACAACAGGGCCAGGCTCTTAGCTTCAGGGTAGATAGGAAGTTGTGCTATAACCAAGCACAGAGAAAGACGGGAAGAGTCAGCCAAAGGGAGCTAATCTCCTAAGGCTGTTGAGTGGGGATCAGGCTCAGCTGCAGTGCCAGAAGCACATCAGGCAAACTGGGCTCAAAGGAAGCAAAGGAGGGGAAACCAGAGCAGCAATGGCATCTGGGTCAAGGGGTGAGATCTGGAGATGAAGTGCACACCCATTGCCAGAGGCAATGGGGTCCTTTCAGTGACACAAAGAAAGCAAAGAGGACTTAGAAGTCCAATCTGTAGTCCATGATCAGGGAAACTCTAGGCTGAAGGCCCAAGAGGTCAAATCTAGGGGTGTACAAACTGTCTACAGGGTCTTATATACTGTATGGGGGTCTGGTTTGTAGCTAATCAGGAACAGGGTCAGAGTCCTTATCATCCAATAGCAGATAAGATGTTAAATATAGTCCATGATAAGGATAAGCCTTATCAGAAGCATAATCATGTGGGGCAGCCCACAGGAGTCATATCAGTGTGGGAGGATTCCCACCAGGGTCAGGGGCAAATGGGGAAATGACAGGTCCCACAGGAGTCAGATCAGTGTGGGAATACTCCCACAGGAATCAGAGAAGAGGGTCAAGTGACTGATGGGTCAGATGATCTAAGGGGTCATGATCAAAGCCCAAGGTCACATGGTCAAAGGGGGTCACATGGTCTGAGGTCATGTGGTCAAGGGTCACATGATAGGTCATGGCTTTGAGTCCATGTCATGTGCCTACAGGTCATGTGGTCTGGAGGGGCAAATGCAAGCCAAAGTTGTCTTGTGTGCAGAGTCAGGTTTGGCAGGGACAGTGTCAGAGATCCTATGGGTGTCAAGCACAGGGACAGGGGTACTGGCCAAGGCATAAGCCAAGGCAATAAGGAAGGGTGATGTACATCCAATAGTATAGCAGCAGAACTACCATCAGGTTAGGTGTAAAATGGTGGCAAGGGAGGTTGGTCCTGTGAGCAACAGGTCACAGGCATCAGGGTAAGGTCCTGGGCACACAGGCCACAGGCATCAAGAAGGTCCCAAGGCAGCATACCAAGGGCATCAGGGAGTGGTCCAGAGAAGGGGAAAGTCAAGGATGGTGCAAGGAATAAGGCATGGTGTGCAGGGTCAGGAAAAAGAGTAGGGTCGTAACAACCACAGAGGCTGAATATATGAGCCTCTCTGAGGCTGCAAATCAGGCAGCATGGTATAGGACTTTTATGGAGGAATTAGGGCATGAGGTATCCTCCCCTATACTACTCCACTGTGACAATAAGGGTGCTGTGGATTTAGCATTAAACCCTGTCACAGGAAGGCAGTCAAAGCACATACCCATCAAGTACCATGCCATTAGGGGATACATAGAATCGCACATAATTGACTTAGTGTGAACTCCCACTGGTGAGATGCTGGCAGATGGTTTTACCAAGTCTCTGCCAAGAGCATCCTTTGAAACCATGGTCAATGGACTTGGATTAGTGCTGGAATGAGAGAGCTGGAATCTGGAGACTTTGTATACCAGTCTCACTTTCCCACCATGCAACATGAGCACATTCTTGACCTTGAGAGTGATGCAAGTGGTGTGTATGCCAGAAGTAGGCATTCAAATATGTCAAGCATTCAGCTTGCATAAGCGAATCTACAACTTGTATGCAAAACTCACAACCCCACACTTCTCGTCAACTCGTTCTCAACATTGTTGGCTGGTGATATGCTCATTCAATTGTAATGGCAGTGTGCTCATTTAACTCATTCCACATCTATGACCAGATGCCTTCAGCATGGAGGGATGTTGAACACAGGATGTGTTTGGTGATGCTTCAGGCATCAGGAGATTAGATTAGCTACTTTGTGGACTAGATTAGATATCAGAGTTTCGGACTATTTACTATATCATTATTACTTTCTTTCTCACATTCCGCAGTAGCTGACTGATGTACCTTAGTAAAGATGTACAAGCATGTGATTCCTTACTGGCCAATGGCCTTATTCCCTCTTGTTTATTGTTTGGACTTTGTCCAGCACTTGTGGACTTATTCCCAGTGCACAGACCATCCCTTGGACTGTATATAAGGGTGTCTGTTTCATCTCTTACACTTCAGAGTTTCCTTCACCTCTGAAGTGTAAGTCCCAGTCTCTCTACTTACTACCTTACCGTTGACTAACCATCTCTTGTAGATAACTTGTCTCTAGGTCTTTACTTGCTAACACTTCACAGTCAGTATGCTGTGCATCATGCCTGTTTTACAGCCTGCAGACAGATATTCCTGCTTTGAAGACATAGACTTTGATAGTAACCTCTAAACAGTACATTGTGCACCTAACTGTAGAGGCCTTTAGTAAATAAACAAATCCTTGGTCTGGGAAAATAGTGTCCTTCCCCACAGAAAGAGAAGAATGTCTTCAACAAGTCCAAAGACATTCAGTCACCTCTTCCAGCTCCACAGGGAAGCACAGCTCACCCTCTTATACCCTGAACCACTCATCAGCACCCTCCATGACAATGGACAAGCAGAAGGGTGGTGTGATGTTGATACCATCTACCTCCCTCTTTGACTTCTCCTCCCCTTTGGATGAGTTCTTACCCAAACCAGTACAACCAGTTCCTGTCCAGACCTTGCCAGACCATCCTCAGGACTCTCAACACCAACTCCTTTACTGGCATCTTGCTCAGCTCACCCATTCCACAGGGGACCCTTGAAACACTCCTAGTCTGTGTCAATGATGAATATCTTTGGAAGAACACATTCCCCCTCACATCCCAGAACTTGAAACACTTTTGCTCAGAGGAGAATGCCTTTACTATCTCTCCACCTTTCACTTGGACCACACAAAGATTAACCTCACCTTTGACAATGCCTTCACTCTGCTCCCTCCCCCTCTGGCTGGCTCTTGTAGAAACAGAAGGCATACAATTGAATACCTGTGGACTGCTGATACTGGGAGACCACCTCTTGCAACCACTGCCCATTCCTTGTTAACCCTCCCATCTTCACAGACCCCCCTTACCTTCCCACCTATGCAGAACTCTCCCCAGAACCAGAAGAGCTCACATTCCCTACCCTTTCCCTTGCAGCAGTCACTCAAGAAGAAGAACTCACCCAGATCCAGACAGCCTTAATTGGTACCACCACCTGGTCTGACCTTGAAACTCCCACAGAAAACCTCTGACTTTGAAGAAAGTTCTCCTGTATCCAGATGACATGCCTCTGTGATATTGATCTCTGTACCTGTAATTTCATCCAGAACTCCCCCTACCCCCCCAGGCATAGTATTGTGGAGGCCTTCAGCCTTTGATACATACTTACCTTCATTACTCAATCTAAGTAGGGAAAAGAAATAAAAGACTCCTTTGCATCATGGCTAGTATTACTGACTGGGCTATCAACCTGGTGTCCCAACACAGAAGAAGTCAGTCCAACTCCCCCCAAGACAGAAGAAGAAACCCTAGAAGATGCAGCAGTAACATACACCCCACACCTGCCCCCATCACACCTCCAGAAGACAAAGAGCAAAACCCATCCCAGTCCCAGTGCACCCCCACCAGAGTGACCACTTCCCCCTGTCCCAGAGCCCTTCCTTGCCCATCTAAACTATCCCCCATCCCACCAACATCCACCCAGCTTGCCTTGACATCAACACCCTTCCTGAACCTTCCAGTTAGAATCTGATCAGTCCTGGTCTCATCCCCTTCCATTGTTCACTGTCAACCACATCTACCCTGTACAGATATCTATGTCTCTGGACATTACCCACTCAAACCCCAGTGAACTACGAGAATTCCACCTTCATTGCTCTGCCCAGCTTGCAACTCAAAGAGCCAATCATCTGACATCTACCATCCTTTGAGTGAAGCTAATTGTATCACCACAGACCCCCTGTACTTTGAGAACCTCCTTTGGCAACTTCACATTGTTATCTCTGCCCCAGGAATAGTTGAAGAATATTACTGGATCCACAGAAACATCCACAACTATCGTCTAGACCATGCTGTCCTCACCCAGCCTATCAAGTCTTCTATGCCTGGAATGCCCAAGGGTGGACTACATATTGCCTTGGTACCCACTCTGAATGACCTCAGAATGACCTCTTACTGCTGAAGAACTAGCTCAAGTCCCCTTTGGCTTTACCCATCCCATCTTTGACTATGACAACAGTGCTTTTGTTGCCACCTGGAAGGGAGACAACTACTATACTCAGACTCTCAGAACTGACTGGAAACACCTCTGGGACAGTTGCATCCTTCCTGTAAACGAATACCTCAGTAATTTCCCTAACATCAATCTCATCAGCAACCTTGACTCCCACACATTCTACAGAACATACAATGGAAAGGAAGTCCATTGGTCTGACACCCACAAGGCTTGGATTTACCTTAATAACCACTGCATTCAGTTCCCTGTTGCCTCTATTACCTCTGACAAAGAAGAAGTATCCCAGTCCCTTGAAGCTGTAGAACAATCCCTTCATGCTATCACCCTCAGAACCCCTCCTACTCTCCCATCCATATCCCTTGCTTCCACTGCCACTGCTATAGCTTCACACCCTCCAAAGACACAACACCTCTGAATATCATGAGCACTACTGCCACCCCCAGTGGAAGATCTTGGGGTCACCCCCAGAATCTTTTGATGGCCAGGCCTCTAAAGCAGAACACTTCTGGTCCCAACTAGCCAACTATTATTACCTGAATGAAGGGGCCTTCACTGATGAAAGTAGATGAGTCTCTGCAGCCCTCACCCACTTTAAGCTTGACACACCAGCAGGAGAATGGGCCAGAGACTGCACCAACACTGCACTCCAAGCCAACCCCCCTTCCTTTGGGACATGGGACCACTTCAGAATTGACTTTGAGAAACAATTTATCCCAGTAGAGAGTCGCCTCCTGTCCACCAAAGCTATGTATGAAATTCACCAAGGCACTTGCCCCTTCAATGACTGGTACCAAGAGTGGTCCACCCATGCTACCTGTGCTACAGTAGATGAAATACCCAGATCTATGCCTTCTGAAGCATGATCAATCAAGGTCTAGGACAGAAACTTCTTGGACTATCCCCACAGCCCACCACACTCCATGATCTTGTTACAAAGGCCAGAGAATTTGATGCAGCATGGCAGCTTTATGGCAAGACTACCAAGCCTTGGCCTCTCCATCTGCACATTGGAGAAACTACCACTGACAACCCAGAGGCCCAAGTCAACTTTGTTGCCCCTCCCAGCCCAGACATCCTAATGCCCATCCACATACTACCAAGTTAACCCCAGAAGAAAAGAAATATCAATGAGAAACAAGCTTGCTTCTATTGTGGGAAGCCTAATCACATCGCCAATCAATGCCGCAGCAAGACCAGGGCCATCCAAGGTCAAGGACCTCCTCGCCCTACCCCAGTAAGAGCCCTGGCATCAGAAGAAGCACCCCCCAAGCACCACGACCCCCCCTGACTACCTCTCAGTATCGCCACCAAGAGCTATGAAGATCCAGTACCATACATGATGGACGAAGACGGACCTTTCGGATTTTTAACACGTCCTACAGCTGCACTGTCTGTGAGGACTTCTTGTAACCCCAGTGTTCCTTGTACGAGCCGCTCTGCGGTCCTAGATAACCTTGGTTTTGAGCATGTATCCTTGTTAGTGACTAGAAATGCTAGATCACCTTCTATTGTGCTCAAAGCAGAACTCATTGGACGAAACACTAGGAAGAAAATCAGTGCGCGTGCCCTAATAGATAGTGGGGCAGAAGGATTAATAATCCATCAAGACTATGCCAAAGCACATCACCTAACCTTGAGCACCCTTGCCAAGCCTCTCGAGTCAAAATGTGGATGGAACTAGTAATGCTAATGGAGCCATTTACACACCACAACCCAAATCCTATGACTACCCCTCCAAGACCAATACCATGAAGAACTTGCAGAGTTCTATGTCACCAATATAGGGGACCATTGATGGATCTGGATCTCAAGACATGCAAATTGGACAAGCTTAATTCTTTGGACACTGCTCAAAATTCTATGGTTTCATGTTCAGAAGAGTTAATGCATTTTACCTTTCCATTCATTATTCCGGTTATATTTTATTCAAGTGCAACTTAAATCTGTTTCAGTAATCATTCTATTGCGCACCCCCTTTTTACTCAGCATCGCATGCATTACATTTCATTCTAAAGGACTTGTAATCTACATTGTACAACCCCTAGCCATTGCTTTTGGCTTTCTGCTTCGACTCCTTGTATTATGTCTCCTATTTGACTCCTATAGCATAAACTGTATAAAAACCTATTAGTTTTGCTTGTATCAAATCAGAGTGTCTTGCTTCGCATCCACCTTCTAAAATCCACTTGCGTGTCTCCACTTGTCTTCTTGTGTCTATAATCACTCCAGGTTATGGGCCCTGCTGTCGCAATTAAATCAACACAAAAGACCAAAGACAAACCTTGAAACTTACCTGCATTTTTTATCTGCACCACTGTTACAATTTTTACCCTCTCTCCCTGTCTTCTTCACCCTTCCCAACGACGACCCCTCTTTACCGCCTACGTTACACTTTCAGATCACGTCCCCGTCCTGGGATCCCTCACGTGCCTTGCTTCCCTCCCCGTGACTCGCTTTGTGTTGACCCGTGTATTAGCCATGTTTACCCT